>JAODUD010000134.1:23721345-23740706 GCA_026784285.1 Stomatorhinus walkeri
TGGGGATGCTGTAAAGCGCTTTGAGATGATGTGAAGTCATGAAAATGCGCTATATAAAAATAAATTTGTTGTTGTTGACAGGAAACAGATGATCATGAGCAGACGATTTAACAACAGGTGGTTTCCAATCAGGGTTTGCACACGAGGAGCGAGGGGGTGTGGCACACATGGGGCTCGTACGGGCGGAGCATGACACGTGACTGGCATAGTAACTATTTTTAAATTATATACATTTACACAGGCAGATACACGGTCCAGTCCCACCCTCTGGAAATGGCCTTCCATCTGCCACAGCCAGGTGTTACGTGGGCGTCCCCTCGGCTTGGTTCAGTCACTTGTGATCCGGATCACCTTCAGAGAAACGTGCCACGTGCCCATAGTGCCGTAACTGTTGCTCCCTCACAATGCGGGTAATGAGCCTCACTCGGGACTCCTGTAGCAGCCTCTCATTTGACACAAAATCAAACCAGCAGTACACAAGGATTCTCCTAAGAGACACAGAACCAAAGGAATCCAGTCTTCATCTCAGCTCACTGGATAGTGTCCAATTCTCACAGCCATATAGCTGGGAGACGGGGAGCACCAGGACTCTAAATACATGGACCTTTGTCCTCTTGTAAAGATAACGGAAGTGCCACACACCCGTGTCCAGTGACCTCAAGACCCCCCATGTCACCAGTGACACAAATGTCGCTACCGAAGTAGGTAAATCTCTCGACAAGGTTGATATTCCCCCCACAGACACACACTTCTGATGGCTGTGCCTAATAAGTCATTAAATGTCTAGATCTTGGTTTTTATCCAGGACACCTGCCACCCCGGACATTCAGACTCCTCGC
Organism: Stomatorhinus walkeri; assembly: GCA_026784285.1. Lineage (NCBI taxonomy): Eukaryota > Metazoa > Chordata > Actinopteri > Osteoglossiformes > Mormyridae > Stomatorhinus > Stomatorhinus walkeri. The sequence goes on from JAODUD010000134.1 coordinate 23,722,185, forward strand.
TCAGCCTCTCGAGAGCCTCCACCAGAGCCACCATTGACTCCACTAAAATCACGGCATCGTCGGAAAAGTCAAGATCAGTAAATCTTACTTCGCCAAAAGATGCCCCACAGCCACTGGACCACATGACCCTGCCCAACACCCAGTCCATACAACCATTAAACAGAGTATGAGCAACAACACATCCCTGGTGAACCCCAGGATCAACTGGGAAGAACGTGGAGGTTCTCCCTCCACTCTGCACAGCACTCACAGTACCAGTACCAGTACGAGTAGCTTTGGGGGGGGGGCGAATCTCAGAATGTCCCTGTAAGTTGGAGGACCGCTTGCAGGGCCATATGCGGTTTAACGTCAAATCCAGAACACAAGGACACATATCCAGATCAGTGTAATCAAAATTCCCAATATCATTAAAGGTTTATGTCTCTTGACTGAGAGACGGACCACTAGTGTCTATCAAAGCTGTGGTAGTTGGGTTTTGCTATATAGTTTTTGCTCTCATCTTTTCTGATATTTGTTATAAGCCCAAGATGATCTACTCAGCTAAAAATACCAATCATGGCCTAGCGATCAAACGAAAGTGAGCAGCTTCTGAACAGAGAACCTGAGCTCCTCCGAGCAGGTGATATCGGAAGAGGGCGCTGTTCTGTGGAGAAGCGCTTTTAGAAAGAAAGCGCGCTCTGTATTCATCATTTCCGGTTCTTGCATTTACATCCTAGTTCAGCGGAAACCGAACGCCGCAGCAGCTCATGCTATTTGAGTTGGTTTTGCGGTAATTTTTTAGTTTCTAACTTTGGTAGAGGATTTCTCGTGAAATCTGCTGCCACCATGAAACTCGTACGGTAAGAATACGACGATAAAGATCCTGTATTTATTATATCTGTCCTGTTTCATCATCAGTGGTTGAAATGAAAATGGAGGCGTGCGTGCTGAATGGAGGGATTTTCGGAATTGCCGGACACATGAAGGTTTTATGTTTGGAAGCGTGAACACGATGGTCGTTCATTTTAAAAATACCTAACAGGCCCGCTTCCCCTCGCCATGCTTCTCAGTGGGTAGAGTCGGTACGCAACACATGTTTTGGCATCGCATCTAGTGAACCGTTGAGCTTTTATGTATGTCTGTGAATAATACATAGTAGATATTAAAGCAAGATGAGCTATAAATCTGTAGAGGGCAGCGAGTAATTGTAGGAATCGGCGCAGGCACAATACTCCGTGTGTTACGTAAATCAATTGACAGTATTGTTTAGTTATCAAAATAAAGTAGCCGGCCCATGTCTCAGGTCAGAATAGATTTGATTAATGCATATTTATAATTTTTTTTTTTTTTTTTACAAAGAACACAATTTGGTAAAATCCCCAGCAACGTAAACATTCATCAGTATATTTTCAATGACCACTTTATTATTGTTCTGCATTTTTTTAAATCACTTTATTAGTAAATCTCAAAATATGACAAAAATGGACAAAAAGCCCTCGAGTGACTGCTGAGGTTTGATTTCCTTTTGTACTCTTGAAACACTGTTTTTAAATTACTTACGGGCAAATGTCTCCCTGTGTTAAGTTTTTTTTGTTAAGAGTTTTTGTGTACAGCAGCTAATTTTACGTCTGTAAGGTAATCCCTGGCTAATGTTTTCTGTGTCGGCCTTCATTACTATGCAGATTTTTGATGAAACTGAGCCATGAGACCGTTACCATAGAGCTTAAGAATGGCACCCAGGTCCATGGTACAATCACAGGTGGGTCTTCTTCCTCAGAAGCTGGCAGATGTTCCCTTTGTGTTCTGGAAGTGCATGTTGTTTGGGTTCGTGCTACATTCCAGAATCTCATGTGTAGAGCTGAATAAGACATTTTGATTTGCTGATGTTGGAAAAGTTCTGTTTTGGGCAACATTTCTCTTGGCCATATATCAGATTGAGTTTTGGATTGGGTGACTTGGTATGTTCTTGCTCCCCCTTTCAGGAGTGGATGTCAGCATGAACACCCACCTAAAAGCTGTGAAGATGACCCTGAAGAATCGAGAGCCCATGCAGCTGGAGACACTGAGTATCCGTGGAAACAACATCCGTTACTTCATCCTGCCGGACAGCCTGCCACTGGATACTCTTCTGGTGGACATTGAGCCTAAAATCAAGTCCAAGAAGCGGGAGGCGGGTAAGTGCAGCCCTGGAGACACCACATTTGGGTCTGGTGGCACTCTTGGATGGTATCCAGACAATGTCAGGCGTGGGAACAGGGAGAGACCTCTAAAATCGATTATTATATTGAGATTTGTTTGCCGATATGATATGCATTACTATTCTGAAACAGTTTTTTCTGAAGAGCATTGAGGTCCACATTTATAAATGAAGACAAGGGCTGAAACGGTGTGCACGTTTGTTGAGCCTTTGGATTTTTAGTTTGTTTGCAGCATGCAATGAAATTACTTAATACATTTCTTGACAAAGCTGAAAGACCTTCTCACAACAGGCAGTCGCACATCTGAGTATGTGTATGAGCAGAGATAGGTGCCCTTGCCAGGAAATTCAGGCTAGGCAAAACAAAAAATCTAACAAAAAAGTCCACACTGCATGATTTTAGCCCTGATGTTCCACTTGGCCCCTGATTTTGGAGATCACTGACAGAAGCCGCAGATCGGAGACAAATCGGTGTTCGCTTGGCACTGGCAAACTGGTGCTCGATAGCTGTTTGTTCAAAGACACGACCCAACAGTCAGCGACACCATATCCTGTTTGTTTTGCAGTGGCGGGCCGTGGCCGCGGACGAGGACGTGGCAGAGGGCGCGGAAGAGGACGTGGTAGAGGAGGACCCCGGCGATAAACTCCTGTCACCTCTGCTTGAGTCACCACATTTTGTACATTTGGGTGTCAGCATATTTCTTGTCCATGATTGTTTTGGAAATTTTTGTTTACTTATAATAAACGTTTGGCCTAGTTAATTTTGTGTTCATCTTTCCTGGTACTGGTCAGCCGTGGGCACCTTGGGTGTTTCACGGGGCACCTGGCGGCATTACGTAATGTGATGACACTGAATGTGACCATGTTTCTTTAGATCTTTAGAGTGCTCAGATGTAGTGAAGGTGAACGGTCCTTCTGTATGGCTTCAAAGTGCTCAGTTAATCAGCATCTTGAAGGAACTGCATTATGATTGGTTACAGCTTGAAAAAACATGATTAATACATTATGGATCGTTCAGTGTTTTTGTGGTGGACGTTGCAGGACTCGCTGTTGTATCTCCAACACTCTGCTTGGGTTTGCTGCTCTGTATGGAGTGCTGGGTGCTGTATTTAAACCCTTTATAGTTGAATGAGGGGGTGGTGAGAATTGTGTCTAGGTATAACGCTATGCCTGTAATCAGAAGGTAGCTTGTTCAAATTCCAGGGCCATCGGAGGGAGGTCACTCTTGGGACCATGAGCAAGGCTCCTACCCCCCAGTTTTGGGGACTGTCTGACCCAGCTTTCACAAAAATATATATATTACTTTGGATAAAAATGCCTGCTAATTGAATATAAATAAGTAAAAATGGACTTAAAGGCAAATGATGCTCAACCGCCTGGCTGGGATTGGGGTTCAAACTGCGCCTGATGCTGAACAGCCTGCTGTTGGTTTTATCTGCATAAACCATCGTCAGAAATGCGAGTGAAACACCGTTGAGGAACCTCTTCTACCCATGCTTTTCCCTCCACAACTGTTTTCTTAAATCAGTTACTCGTACTGTAGCAAAAACTGTTCCCTTAAGGTATCAGGCCTTTATAAGTGTTCCTGGGAGACCTATTAAACTGGCCCCAAGAAATGCTAGGATATAAAATACAATTAGGATAAATCACACAGTGTGATTAAACAGAAGCATTTGTGCAGTGATCAGCTGTTTATTCATGGATCCTGGTAGCGTGATGATCATTTGGACCATTCAGTATATGCCAAGGAAGCTGAGAATTGTTCGGTCATCAACACACCAAAGTAACAGGGGATCTGGACCAGGAGTGAGAACAGGCAATTCCCTCTGCTTACATCTTGCCAAGTAAGCTGTATCCTTGTCCATATTGTTACGCACTTTTTGGAAAAGAAAGGCTTTATTCTGTAAAGTATTATATAATTAAACAGTGTTGGAGTGGTTAGGGTTACTGGGGGGGAATTGAAGCCAGTATAAATCCTGGGAGGTTTACCCCTTATCCACTCATACTCATTCACTCCTGGTTCATACACTGCCCCTGGGTGTAATTGCATCTGTATCTGGCTGCACCTACAGTCAATCACCAACTAACCGGATTCAGTTTTACCTTGTTAATGAAACATTGTTTGGACCAGAGTTCTCTCTCCAAAGACATTATGTTCGGTTTATTCTCCATTTGTCTCCCGGCTCATTAACTCTCCCCGCAACACCACCACCTCCCCCAGTCCAGCTCCAGAACTGCTGTAAAGTGGTGCCTCTATAAGCTTGTGGTTGACATCAGTGGTATTCAATTTTTCGTGACAGGGCCCCCTAGGGCTGATACATTCCACATATGTGATGTCCTGTCCTCTGTTTGTACTTCACTGCTTTGCCATCACATTTTAACATGACCAGCAGCTAGAAATTCCTAGCATTAACATGTCTGCACTAACTGAGCAGCTTTCCCACTGTAACATGCGTACACGTGTTACATTTCTAGTCATAACAGTTTAATGTATTCAATACGTGGTACCTGTCTGTGTTACGCATTTTAATTACTTTATTAGCATCATATAATGTGTATAGGCATACAATATGTTCATGAAGGTTGCAATTTCAATCTCAAAATAGATCAACCCCCCCCCAGATCAACACCCCTCCGCTCAGTTCTGTTAAAATTTTCCCCAGACCAGCACCCCCAATGCTCCCTCCCCTGCAATTTGAGTTTGAATGCCTCTGGTTTACATTAGTTACATTATTGATGCTATACACGTGGAATCTATTTCAAAGGTATAGTATCATATACCATATCATCAGAGATTGATATGACTGGTCTGCAGATATGCATTTGCCATATAAATTGATATCTGCAACAATTTCATGTTGTAACAGCACAAATGTGTACTAATTTTATTTGTATTTGTGCTGCTTTGACAAGAAATTAACATGTATTTTAACCTTTATATGGCAAATTTGTACTTGCATAGCAGTTATGTCAATCCCTGCATATAATATCTTCCCCATATAAAAGGATAACATTCTATGAAATTATGGAAATTCTCAAAATCTGCAATGTTAAACACAGATAATCACAAGAGCCTGTAGTGTCTCAGTGACTCCAGGTAGCTGGGCATGTCTGTGAGGGAATTTAAGGGAATGGAGAGACAGTCCAGTGACAGCGGTCTCATCCAGTGTGGGTGGAAGGAGGGGGACGTCTCCTTAGGTACTCATGGTCCTGATGATGCCTTGCCTCGGAATCTTCCGACGCTGCCGGCGCCTCACGCAGAAGGCGTAGAGCGCGCCAAGCGGGATGCAGCTGAGAGACGACGCCAGAAGCAGGCCGATGAAGACCTGGGCAAACGCCGGGTACTTTGTGGTCACTGCACGCCCCTAGAGGCAGAGGTGGGAAGTACACCTTCATAACAGAAGCCATATTAACACTGATACACCTCCTCATTCAAGGCTATATATCCTAATGAAGACTTTAGAGATGGAAAAAGTAGCGGAGAGCAAATAAAAGTTACAAGTAACAGGTTTTTGTTGATGCATCAACAAATGTGACAAGAAACTGACTTGTGGAGCGGAATCAACAGTTACCAGATCTTTATCCCAGGCCTGGTAGGTGGGCGTCCCCCCCATGATGTAAATGACGATGTAGAAGATGAACAAGGCAATGATAAGGATGGGACCCACGCCTGCCCACATTATCTTCCAGTACCAGTTGGGTCGATGGCCAATCATGTCTTCAATGTCATTTTCAAACCTGTCAAGATGTATCAGGCCAACAATTTACTATAATACACTCCTTCACAGGCAACCTAACTATAGTTTACAGTGAACTTCCCTCAGAAAGCTCCTGTGTCAAGAATTCTGTGCAGCAGTTTTAAGACCATTGTTAAATCCTGAAGAAAATCACACAAACCGATCTAGATGTGTTAATCCCTGCCTGAGTGAGGAAGGTCTACAATTTGACATAATATTACATAGACTGGCTCAGGTTAGGATGCTGTGCCTGTGATCAGAAAGCTGCTGGTTCCAATACTGTGACTGACAGAGTGATTTGGCCACTGGGCCCCTGAACAAAGCCCTTGACCCCCAGTTTCTCCGTGAAATGGGCTGACTCTGCTCTCTCAATTATATGTCACTTTGGATAAAACCTCTGCTAAATAGATAAAAATGTAAAGTATAACACTAGGCTTTTGAAATTGAGGTAAAGTAACTCCCAAAATGATCACTGCAATCCATTTTCTGTACCTGCTTGTCCTATTCAGGGGGGGGGGGGGGCGGTTGTCTGGAACCCATCCCAGAACCTATGAACGCGAGCCAGAGAATAACCCAGGATGGGCTAGCCAACACTTACCAGCCATGCTCACCTATGGGCAATTTGGCAACTCCAATTCACCTCAGCAGGGTTTTTTTGGACTGTGGAGGGAAACCAGAGAACCTGGAGGAAACACCATGATGACATGCAAACTCCACAGACATGGAGCCATGGCAGAGAACCACACGCTGCTAACCACTGCGCCACCATGCCACCCTTCCATTATCATCAATTATCAATATTAAAATCCATGTTACAGTGCAGTTGCTTCTCGTAACGTTATTGTTGATCTAGACAAGTCAAATCTGGATGCAATGTCTGGATGCAATTGACATAGTAATTTTTTTTTTTAGACGTGAATCAATTCGCTTGAATTTATGAAGCTTTTCGGCACATATGGCAAAGATGGCTGGAAAAGGCTGGAATATCCTGGCCTGGAGTACCTACCTTCTGAGTCCGTAGACGTAGCAAACACTGATGATCTCTATGAGCACGATGAAGAGCAGCGACAAGGTGGCGCCATAGTCATTGAACATGGTGAGCCAGTAATTCCCCGAGCGGGTGGTGAAGCCGAGGCCGAGAAGGAGGCAGAAGAGGCAGACGAGGCCTGTGAGGAAAGAGGCAGCAATGAACGTCCACCATGGATGGACAAGGGATTTGCACTGAAGGCTTCCGGAGAAGTTGATTATGATACAGGCCTCTCAGTCTCTGCAGTGTCAATTATAACTGAAACATTTGCTCGAAAAAAATCCATGTAAGTGGATCAAACAGGTTTTGTTAAAAGACAAAGATCATACTAATGATCTATTTCAATATCTGTCCTTAAAGATAACTAAGATGTAATAGGGGTGGTATCCCAATGTCCTGACTAAATTGCCCACTGTTGCCCTATCAGATCTCGCCACTTAATCATCCCCTATATCTAATTGGTGAATTCTCTCCTGTCCCTTCACCACATTAGCTACTGTGTGGTGAGAGTACTGGTGCAGAATGGCTGCTGTCACATCATCCAGGTGGGGGCTACACAGTAGTGGTGGTTGAAGTGGCTCCTCACTGGATCTTTGAAGCACTTTGGGGGTCTTGAAAAATGCTAAATGTAACATTCCTTCATGTACTTGAAAGAATTAGGTAAAGTTGTCCTCGGATCTAGCTTAGTAAAATACTATAGGTGAACTTTGGCTGCCTAATTTTCCGGTTTATTAATTAGTCTCAGTTCCAACCTAATTCGATCTGGCTGCTTACCAAAGATATCAATCCCTGATAAGTTTCAGCAGAGCAGAACACAATAAATCAGATTTCCTTGCAGGTCATTCCTTTTATAGACTCGAATTAATCTAAAACCCCCCGATTCTTAACACATAATAATTAAAGCTTATTTCAAGATAACCATATTGCCCCTGATGCTGTGAGTTATACAATATTCAAATTTTGGGTGGTAATAGGGATAAAGGCCATAGGGGATATCTATGTGAGTAACTCTTTGATAAGCTTCTGGCAGATATCAGATACCTTTGGTATTTCTAAACTTTTTAAATTCAGTACCAAGGAAAAAAAGACATTCAGCTCTGTCTGAACAGATGCCAAAAACTTTCTATTTGAACATCTCCTCTGACAGCTCACCCCTCCTAAGGGTAAAACCTTTCTGATTTATGACACCACCATGCCCAGGCAGGGATGTGGGTGGGTGAATCCTGCGCCCATCATCATGTGGACTGGGGGATAGTTATGAGACTAAGGCAGACACTACTGGGGGCAGCATGTGGCTCAGTGGGCTAAGCCTGTGTGTCTGTAATCACGAGGTTGCCGGTTCAAACCCAGCCTCCATATGTCTGTGGGTCCTTCAGCAAGACCCTTGATCCCCTGCTTCCTGGGAGCCCCAACAGGTGGCTGCCCTTCACAGACAACCTACTCTACGAAGAGCAAGTTACGGGAGGCATAAAAAATATTTTACCATGGGGACAATAAAGGATTGATTATTATTCCTGGCTTATCCAGCTCAGTATTTTACACAGAACACTCTTAATAGCACGCAGATTACATACCATGAACAGCTTTCATAGACCTATTTATTAGATGAAAATGATCTTGATCTTAAAGGAAATAAATAAATATTAGCAGTGTTTCCCAACCCAGTCCTCGGGGACCCGCAGCGGTCAGTGTTTTTGCTCCCCCACCTCCTGGTGTGGGAGTCTCCAAGGATCGGGTTGGGACACACAGGCTTAGGATATGATGAGATGAAGGTGTCGTGTTTAGCGCTGTTAACTTTGGGGGTGTAACGGTACACAGAAAATGTACAGTTCGGTACGTGCCTCGGTTTTGAGGACATAATTCTGTACGTTTTCGGTACAGTAGGGATAAAAGAAACAAACTTCTTTTTTCCTTTAGTAGTAGTTTACTGAACAAAGTATGGCCGTCTTAAAGAATAAGTCTCTGTCAATACTGCTGCAACCTACTAATAAAAAGCTAAAATTTACTTAAATCAAAATAAATATTCTCACAAATAAATAAAAATAAATATCGATTAAGGTGCAAATTTAGAAAATTAACTGTACCTGATCTGTACTGTATTCATATTTGCAGCTTTCAGCTTCATTTTAGAACTGTGCAACACAAATATTGTCTCAAAAAATACAAAGCATAAAGTAAATATCCATTACGCTGCAGCACTTTAAAAAACCTGCGCAGTACTCGCATTCACATTATTAACTTCCAGCTCTACTTTAGGGCGTACGCACGCATGCGTAGTGGTGCGGTTCCAACCGCCCATTTCCGAATGTTGTATGGGGGAAACACACAAACACACAAAGGTTCCGCATTTGCTGCATTCGGTCGGTATATATGCGTACCGAACCAACAGACCAGTACCGAAAATTTTCGGTATGAATATGTGTACCATTATACTCCTACTTATATGCATATCATGATGATCTCCTTCTTTATTTTTCCCTCGCTATGCAAAGAAAAAGAGCATCTTGTTCATTAATAAGTATATCAGTGCATAATAAATCATTTTAATCCCTTACTTTAGCTTTATCAACCCTGAATTGGAATTGGTATATAAAAAGGACAGGTGGATGGATTCCTTACTTTATTTTACTATAACATTTTTTGGCCATTTCTGTGTCGTAGAGTTTTTATATAAAATTTAATAATAAAAAAATATGTGTTTGTACATTATGAAATAATTTCATTATTGAATTAATTTATTTCCACAACAAATTTACCCAACAGAACCAGCGGCAATAATGTTTCGAGCAAGCTGTCAGCCCTCTGCCTGGACGCACGCACCGTTCAGGGTCTCGCTGCTGAGGTGGCGGGACAGGAAGCGGATGTCACACAGCGGAGTGGTGATGGCCGTCACGTTTCCCAGCATGCTTCCCAGGCCAAGCATGAGTAGCATGGAGAAGTAGAGCACAGACCACAGCTGAGGCACCGGCATGTTCTTGATGGCCTCGCTGTACACGATGAAGGCCAAGCCTGTTCCTTCCACGGCCTGGAGGGGGCGCACATCACATCTCACCATGAGCAGTGGGGCCAGGTAAGACTGGAACCAACAACTTTGATCTGTGTAGTTCAGCTCATATGATGCACAGCTTCAAAAACCCTAGAGTGCATTAGGACTATGGAAATAGAACATTTACAGAGTTTTTCATGATTCCATGGAAGGTTCTAATGAAACTGACATTTCACTCGTGACACCACCAGGGCAGTGAGTCTGTAGGACTGACACCCCACTATAAAATGTGCTTCATTACTGTGTCCAGTTCAGTCTCCAGGCTGCAGGTTTCCAGCTTGTTGGACAACGTCGCAAACCGGTCTGGGTATGTTTGGTTCAGCTCCGTGACCCAAAAGGTCACATTATCCACACTGATGGCATCTTCTGCCAAGTCAAAGGTGTTTAACAGCAGCAATCGCAGTCTGCAGAGGACAAAAGTCAGTGAACTGTTAAAATATATGCTTCTGGCCTTGCTCGTATCATTAAGAAATCTTTATGGTTCAATAAATGCCAGGTAATTAAAACGTTATCACAAAAATTATGTGTAATCATTAATCAAATGAACGTCTCACATAGGAGAAATGAGTGTTGATTTGCAATCTGGGATGTTGGGGCTGTGTCTAAAAGCCATGTGACTCCACCCAAAGGCTCACCTCCCCAAGCAGGCTTCGTAGTTGAAGGTGGCCTTGAAGCCATAGATGGAGAAAGTGACCACGCTGGCAAAGATGGAGGTGCCACTGTTGATGAGGGACACAGCAATGGCCTGGCGCTCAAAGTTGTTGTTGTGGTTGTTGTAGCTGGCGAAGGCAATGAGGGAACCGAAGCCAAGACCCAGGGAGAAGAAGATCTGCGTGGCGGCGTTGATCCACGTCGTAGGGTTTGCTAACTGCTCCAGCTGCATAAGGAGACACATTAGATCGTTAGCATCGCTAAACCCCATTTCAGTGGACAGTTATCTGCCTGTGTTATAAACCCACTGTGCGTGTTACCTTGGGAGTGAACATGTACTTCAGGCCATTAACGGCTCCATGCAGGGTGACCCCTCGGATCAAGTAGATGAACAGCACCAGGTAGGGGAAACTGGCTGTGAAGTAGACCACCTGGGAGAGGCACGAAGGTCTACATTTCCATAAGACATGACACGGACTGGTGATAACTCCCCCACTGGCTCGCTCGACACCAACACTGCTACAGAAAGGATTATACATTCATGAGCTCCCCCTTAACCTTGACCAGAATATGCAGCTGGAAGCTCCTTTGATGAATGTTCAGATGCCTTTCTGGAATATTCTGACACAGTCAGACCCCTAACCCTTCTGATGATACATTTGTTCCACATCTGTGGTGTTTTTCAATTTTAACTCCATATTCAACTTCACTTTTGACCCTCAGAGCTACATTTACACAATTTACTTGAATAGAGGTCTCAAATCTTCTGTTACCTTATCTGAATCACTTTTTTCTCAGTTTCCCTGAGATTCAATAATTCAGCATAAAGGCCACACACAGCCCTGCACATTTTGGGTTTCCCCTCATTTAACACACCTGATTCAACCCTTTGTGCTAATTACCACACAGCTCTTGAGCTGAATCATTTGTAGGGGGGGGGGGATCAGGGAAAGAACTAAGCTACACAGGGCTCCGGCCCCCCAAGACTGGAGTTTGACACCCCTACATTTAACAAACATAATCACATTAGCTTGATGTTAAAATGGCACGTTCAAGGGTGTCGTTAGAAATTCTGGGGCCCCTGACAAAATGAATAAACTTGCCTAGTGAAGGGGGAGAGGGGATATGGCTGGTTTTTCCAGGCAGGGAGCCCCCTAAGGTAGATCTTGACGCCCCTATTAGGAGCTGACCTATAAAGAGCTGACCCCCTGAATCTGCCAGGGCATCCGTGCCCCTCCAACTCCATATACAGTCTATGTCCTAGTCCCAAAACTTTGTGATCATGGCACCACGATGCACATGAATCTCCTTTACTGATTCTTGTCTGGGATCAAAAAGGTCTCTTTACCCTGAAGATAAAAAAACAGGTGGACCAGGGCTACCTTTCCCGTAGATGCCACACCGCGCACAATGCAGATGTAGACGAACATCCAGGCCAGCAGGAGGCAGAGCGCCTGGCCCATGTGCATGCCACCGCCGTCGTTAATGGTGGGGCTGATGTTCAGGGTCTCTCTGTAGAAGAAGTACTGGGTGGGTGTGGCCGCTTCACATTCCTCCAGGTGGCCTGTCAGGTTGGTGTTTGCTGGGCAATGGGCCCAGGGGAGTACAGCCTGTAAGGGGGGGGGGAACCACACACAGACTCACCACATGTGGCGTCATGTGATGTCATTCAGTCATTACCAACACCCAGTCCCTGATTGTTTTCGCCTACACCCAGTTTCTAGCCAGGGCTCGCTCTACCTTTTTAGGTCCCTAGGCAAAGCTTTACTTGGGAACCCCCCCCCCCCACCATGAAAACTGATCATTTCACTTCCTCCACAATGCCGGTAATTCAGGGGCCCTGGGTAACTGTCTATTCTGCCTGCAGCTAGACCAAACCATGTTTGTAGCCCTCTCACTGACCAGGCGCCTGTCAGTTTCATGGCACTGAAACTGCTGTATTTTGTTTTCGTTATCCTCCCTGTGTCACGTGACCTCACCACTTTTCATCCCACCTGAAGCAAGCCTTACAGGCAGAGAATCATCATCCATCAATTGTACGGTAACTCCTTTGTCACCCTAAGGCATATTAGTTTAGCGTGTACATTCATTGTTTTTAAAAACTTGACTTGTTGTGCTGGTTTTTGTTAAAAACAATTCAGGTGTGCTCACCTACAGTAAACAACACTAAGTTGCTTCACAAAAACAGATTCTGAAATCCAGAATCCTGAAGCTAGTTGCACTGATATTGCTATGCTGAGTTTGACTCGAACGGCCATAAGATCCATAAAACACGCTTCCGACCATCATTTCCTTAAAAGTGAATATTGGGCAAAACGTTGTTGCACTCACCTGAAACGAATGGAAGAGGTACCAGAAGGACCAAGCGTTGATCACATTGTAGTACAAGCAGAGATATATTGAGGTGACCACACTTGCAATGCCTGGACAGCAGTAAAGTGGATGTTAAATCTCCTCGCACACGTACGTAATTCTCATCAGCTACTAGTACTGCCATTATCTTCACGGTTGCTGGGGCAATAGTGACACACATGAAGAGTGTTAGCTGCATGCTACAATGGTTCACAAATCCCAAAAGGCTGAGGAGGTCAAAGGGCAAGACTGGTCTCATCTTGTCACCTGCGCAGATAGCTAATATATAAACAAAGAATTATTTTTCTTTCCTCTACAGAATTCCCTGGGTTAAACACATTTCAGGAAAGCATCTCCTGCAGAATTCTGGGTAGTCCTTGAATGATCTCACTCACCCACACCCCCCAGATAGGGGCTGATGGCACTCCAAGCCCCAATACTGCCTAGGCGCATTCTCTGACCAATGGCTAACTCCATGCAGAAGAGGGGAAGCCCCTCCAGGACCAGCATGATCAGGTAGGGTATCAGGAATCCACCTGGGAGCAAGATGTTAAGCGAGGGTCAACACTGGAATGCTAACCCTGCTAACTGTCACTCCTGAATACCCATATTATAACTGAACAGCCAAAACAAGTACGTGGGCCTGGCGTTTAAATGCAAATAAACATCATGTATCAATCAGAGCACGAGTGAAACCTATTCTTTGTTGTGGATAGGATGGCAGGAGGGAGGGGGATACCCTGGATGATGTGCCAGCCCACTGCAGGGCACGTACACGCACGCACACAGACACATAATCGTGCACTATAGACAATTCAGAAATGCAGGTTCACATAATTGCATGTCTCTGTGCTTTGGGATTGGAAAATACCTGGAGGAACCTTGTGCAACACAATGGAGACAAGCAAACTGTACACGCACAGCACAAGCAAACTGCACACACACAGCACAAGCAAACTGCACACGCACAGCACAAGCAAACTGCACACGCACAGCACAGGCAGGTTCCAATCCACAAAACACAGGAGTATGGAGTCACAGTGCTAGCCTCTGAAACATTCCCATTTCCACTTTCTGGAAAAAAAGAACAACATATCTTTGATGTATCTGGTGTTTGGCAGCAGATACGATCTATGCAGACAACTGAATGTAATAACCGTGGAAGCAGTGAATCTGCAAAACACTTCTGAAATTCTGTTAAGAAGGTGTGCAGTACACGATCCAGTTATGTTTCTATACAATTTATTTAAGAATGGGGCATGTTCTTGCTTGACATTACATTTTTGCAGTCGAAATTGTTCCTATGCACAAATTCAGTTTGGATAGAGATACCGTGGGCGAGCTGCCACAGCAGTAAGCCATCTCATAGCAAATCGTTTTTCCTCTAGGGGTTGAAGACAGTGAATAATGACATCAAGCAACATGCCTCTCAGTCTGACATCCTCAGCTGATTCTTGTTTGTCAAACACACAGCACGACGAGGAAGTGGAATATTTAGCAATTCTTACCATTCACATGTCAAAAATAGGTTGTATATTCTAAATATTTTCTGATTTAAGGCAGGGGTACCCAAAGTGGGGGTTGCAAGATGATTTTTAGAGTATGTTTATAAGAATTTGTAACCATAACCACAACTGGCTGACCATGGTACATAGGCATTGTTACTTTGTATTTTGGGGGTCATGGACTGAAAAGTTTGAGATCCTTGATTTTTCTATTTTTTATTTTGGGAGAGTATAATGCATTTAATGTATAAATAATCCATAATTCCCCAGAGGGTGTGTCATTGTCATATTCAATAAAATACTGATTACTATTACTATAAATTTAAAGCATCCCCATTTAATTACAAGTTTTACCTTTTTAAATATTGTCTAGGATATGCAATGGAATATATTTTGAATCATGTTTATGATTGGTCTATATGTGAGCGTTATCTGTATAAATATGCAGGTGTTGTTTTAATGAACTGTAATAACACTAAAACGGATGCACAAATTTAAATACCGCTGTCAGCAATTTAGTAACAAATATATTGCCGCATTCGCAGTTTCACTTTGGGTTACTTGACGTTAATTGTTAATTGATTACATTGTGACAACTTTTCCCACATAGTAATGGTCTACTTCGTCACAAATTTGAAACGTGTGAAAGCATAAATTTCACACAAACCGCCGTCCCCTTCTTTTTGCTGATAGGGAGATAATTATTCTAGAATTCCACACTGTGGAGAGATGTTGAGAGAAGTCACAAAACAATATGCCCAGTGCTCCAATATTCCATGATGCATATTCTTACGTTAACCTTACAGTGACGGTCAAGGTAAGGCAATCGTTCTGAATAGTCGGTGTTGGGATGTACCTTGTCATTGGTTTAATGCTGTTTTCCATTGAACAATCATCGGAACAGAACAAAACAAACACGGTTAGTGTAAACATTCACTAAAACCATGGGTGCCCCGTCTGAAATGATCAATGTGCGGGTTAAAAAAAAAACACAAGGACTAGCTGGGAAAATCTGATTCCTACCTCCTCCGTGCATTTGACAGAGATATGGAAAGCGCCACACGTTTCCCAGCCCCACCGCATAGGACACACAGGCGAGGACGAACTGCATGGGATTGTCCCACGACGGTCTCGTGTTCCCCTTCTCCATCACTGCATCCAGAAGGTTAAACCAATACAAACCCCCTCAGATCTCTGCTCAGCTTACAATTAACGGAAACGTGTCAAAGAAATCACTTAGAGGTTTAAGTATAAACCAGTTGCGCTTTTTGCTGGCGCTTTCCTGAACTCTTTCAAGAAGCGCTTATTCCAGTAAAGTGACGAGGGAGGGCTGTCCTTTTAAACCAGCACAACTTACACAACTCAGGTGAATGTTTAATTGGCGGTTTTTTTTCTTTTGGCGTCTTCATCCAACTGATAACAAAGTATTTCCTCCAACACTGTTTTATGCCACCTTTTCGGCAAATGTGTATGCATTTGAATGCACTATACACACGGAGTCTGCCTGGGAAAATGCTGCGTGTTGGAGACGAGATGACGGTAACATTAACGGTAATAAAACGTTTTTATAATCAAGTGCTACTCAGGTTTTGTATGATTATTTGTGTGTTCTTTATCTTCAGAGCGAATTATTTACTTTATTCAGAATCATTTGAAAATAAACTCGAGATTTTGAAAATATATATAGTGTTCAACTAATACAAATTAATCTTTGCGGACCTTGGGAAAATTTTTGAATATAATAAAAATGTATTAATAGTTACAGTTACAGTAAAAAAATCCAGCTCAAAACTGTTAAGCTGACTGCTTGTGGCCTATATTTGATTATGGTTTTGTGTAATATTAATCTGATGAAAATTATATCTCAGTACATTGTGTTGAGAAAATTCCAGCATGTTCTCCATGTCTATTTACAGTCTTGAAGACATGCTCTTTCCATGTTCTGGTCAGAATTCTGTACACTGATTTAAATAGTTGAAGCAGAGAATGGGATTTGAACCTACCATCATCTGTTTGATAGTTAAGTTCCTCAACTGCTTGCATTATTTATGAAATCCATTCTGACAAGACATATGTCCAATACACCATCATTTCTTGCAAGAGGTAATGGCAAGTTGTCTTTGTTTGTTAGACTGGCTCAAAACCATGTTCCCACACCACACCACGGTCTCAAAAACAATCAGCTTTCTTATTTCTAGATTAAATACAAAGGTTGCATTGCAAAGGTTGTTGCATGTTGGGTAATTGAATACCTTCCCTGGGGTAGACTGTTTTGCTGGGGTGACAGGGCAGAGAGGGGGAGCATTTTGAAAGCAGGATGCTTGATGACAGATGCAAGTTTTGGCTCAGGATGGACTAGTGTGACATCAGACCTCCTCACGTTCACTGAAGGCTCCAGCGCAGGGGTTGCAGAGTTGCTCTGGATGCGGTGCTCAGGATGCTGGCGCCGTCCTAGTGAGGAGCAGGGACCCCAGTGAAAAACACAGCTGAGTAACTGGAAAAAGCTTTATTCACACTCCAGCCCACAGGCAGGTCAGCAGATGACGCTGCGGCCTCCCAGAATTCTGCCGGGCAGCGGAATCTTGTGTTTATTTACTGAGATGGTCCCAGGACAATGAGCCCCAGCTGTGTCATGTGTGTCCCACTGGGCTGCTATGAGCAGCGGGTGAGTCCCCGCCAGGAGGGGTCAGAACATGTGGGGGCGGACGGCAAATTCAGTCTACAGGAGGGGGATGTTCGCTGACTGAAGTGGATTTGAACAACTCTGCTCTCTGGTTGCTCTCCATTATCTGCAGGCCTCTGGCAGGTTGGACACATTTGTTTCTCAGTGAAAACACACATCATGCTTGTGAAGATCTGGAAAGGACCAGCAAGACAATGAACTCCAGGCCATATGAATTTCACTGTGCTTTGTCCACGTTCTCATCAATGCAATAGGAAACAAACACCTCATAGGCAACAACGAATGTTTCCATGAACGTAAAACTATTTCAGAAAATACTCTGAAAACTGTGTGGTGCTGTATTTATGTACTCAGTGTGTAGTAGCCTTCTGTGGGGGGGGGGGGATTTTCTGTTTAAGGTTTCAATTTATTTCAGCTTTGACATGTCAAGTGTTTTTGGAACAGCTAGGATCACTCTTATAGAAATGAACCACAAATAGCCTATTTTACGGATAGAAACAGTGCGACTCTTTGCGACAAAATTGTTGTTACATTACTTACATTTACACTATGGTTCAGTGTGTTGCTTCAATGTTAGAAATAAACACACATCATATATCTTAGAAGCGAATCATTGATGAAATGTAGAGCTGAAGTTGGTACATTAGAACTTTCCTTCTTACTCCATAGTGCAAACTTTTGTACTGGGGTGCCTGTGTGATTTTATCTCAGGGGGAGACACTTTCGCCCCAACCAAATACTCACACCAACCCGCTAATTAATGTTTTCAAGATGATTCTCTGCCTCCTGGTTGGATAGATCAAATTGTCACAGTTCTTCCTCACAATCAGTTTGCAGGTCATGGTGAATGTGTGATGACCGGCGAGTGGGGAAGCCAGCGAAAGAGCCGTGAGTGCCATCAAAAACGGCGTTTATTCAGGGTTGACCAATGAGTAAGACTAGGCAGTACAGTATAACGATCATTCCAAGCACAGACATACAACTATAATGAACCATCAAAGAACTGAAGCAGAACAGGCACTCAAATACACAGCTAACGAGACACAATACAGGACAGGTGAGATTCATAATCAATTAACCTTGAGGTAAAGAAGGAACAGCTGTGGCATATTACAATTAAACAGCACTGGAGAGCAGGGAAAATTAACAAACACTAAGAATTAACTAAAAGAAGGAAACCTGAGTAGATAGGACAAGGGGCAAAAGACAAGGAGAGAACTGAAATACATAAACACTAAAAAGAGGAACGCATCGACAAGTGATAACACCAGGGGGGTATTCCATGAAAGTAGCTAACTAAAGCCAGACTTACGCGAAAAAGTGAGACTCAAGTTAGCGGCATCTC
>JAODUD010000134.1:23799812-23810629 GCA_026784285.1 Stomatorhinus walkeri
GGACTGAAAGGTGGGGGGAGAGGTGTGAGCTCGCGCACGCGTGTGTATATGTGTGACAGTGTGCATGTGGGTATAACAGACAGAGACAATCTCTCTTACAGGCCGGAGCATGGGACTCAAGTTAATTAAAGCAACCGGCAGCACCTGACAGCCTGGCCTGACTTTGACTCATGGGCGCCTGGATATCCAGGATCACTGGATTCCTTCTAGCTCTACTGTTTATTCACAGTCTGTCGCAGCAGGGACTATCCAGTGCTTACTCAAATTATAGCTCCAACGGCAGTTGGACTCGACCATGTGGTCCAGATCTCCGATGTTAACGAACCCAAGATGCCACTAGCTACACAAATTCGGTGAAACATAAATGGGAATACTTTAGGCTCAGATTAACATAATAATTAAACTTGGCTAACGATAGAGGCTAATCCTAATTCACACAAGCAATGGTCATTTTAGTTGGTTAGATTGCCAAAGGCTGGCAGCAAGATGTAGTAATCGCTGTAAGGAGGGGGCGGTGCATCATGGGCCGTGGTTGAAGGTCAGGGGTCAAAGGTCAGGGGTGACGGTGTGAGGCAGCGGGCTTACCATTGTACGTCACTCTGGGCTTCGTCAGGCACATAACCAGGTGCAGATCCATTTCATCTGAGGAGACAAACTTGGAGCAAACGGGACACTTAAAGCCTGCAAGGGAGCGAGACAGAGAGTCAGATTTTTTTTTACCCGCAACCTTATTCAGTCTTCAAACTGCATGGCGTGTGACAGAGGGACAGAGGAGACCGAAGAAGGCAGTCACTTCTCCTTCTGAACACCGTGTGACCCTCCAGGAAAGAAGAGATTAAAGACTGTCAGTCACTTTTACATGGGTACTCTGTAGCACTAAAACATCCATCCATCCATCTGATTTTCCCAGTTTGGCCACAGATACACTACATGCTATTTAGAGATGCCGATTAGGCTAATTGCTTGTTTTTGGACTGTAGGACACCCAAACATCACAGGGAGATCATGCAAACTGCACACATGCAATCCTAGAGGTGTCAGTCAGCAATACTACCCATTGAACCACCATGCCCCACCCACCAACAAATATGGCAGGTTTATAGCACATGGAAGGATAGGCGCAATGGATTCTGGGAGCTGACAGTCAGGTGGAGGGGGAGGGGCAGCAGCAGTGTGGACCAGAGGCCTGGTGACCAGGTGGTGAGAGAGCAGGTGGGGAAGGGCGGGGCCCATGTGCCCTGAAACATGTGCTCTCCCACTCCCGTATAAAGAGCAGCGGCAGCAGTTCTCATGGATGATGAGCCCCTCAGCTCAGCCTGTGCCTCCCGCCTTCTAGGAGCTTCCAGTGAGCCTGTTAGGTCACCGGAAAAAAAAGAAAAGAAAAGAAAAAAACAGAAACTCATTCTTGAGCTGCTTAAATACGTCTCATTGTTATTCTGTCTTTGCGAGCCCCAGAAATCCCTCATTCAGCGTTCCTGGCCTTGGGCCCTACTGCCCGCCCGGCCTGCCCAAGGGCCCTCGGGTATTCCGAGGTCCTAAGGGGCCTCAGGGCGGGTGTGCAGCTGCTGGGCACCATGACAGCCTGTCCAAGAGCCATCAGCAATACAGGGGACTGGAGACAGGAGAGCTGGTGCCATCGTGACACAAGCTGCAGTTAAGAAGACAAAGCGTCTGTCGCTCTCGTCCGAGCTTTTGATTAATGAGCATGTCGTGCCAGATCGTGCTCAGTGATCTGCCCGATGACATTCGTTTTCCTAGCACGTGCACTCCGGCTGTGCAGACCTCCGTCCACAGACCGAAGGCCCGGAGGGCGGCGTCGGTCACAGGGTGACCATCCTCGCTCTCTACCCTTCCCCCACCCTCAGGGAAAATCCCGCTATTAGAATGTATCTTGTCGGTATAAAGCCACGGCGTTAGCGCTGCTATGGTTTAGCGGCTCTCTGCTGGCGTCTATCCTAACTCCAGCTCTGCCTGTGGCACCTGTGGTCCCGTAGCTCCGGGCGATGCCCCCACATGAGAAGGGCAAGACGTCGCCCCTCCGAAGAACTGTAAGCGTGTCTGTACGCCACAGACTGATTCAGCGAGATGACAGCGGCGGTAAACAACTGCTGATAACCAAAGCGTAGCTTAAAATACCGCGCAGAGCCCAAGAAAAGCTGCCGATGGAGGCCCAGGAGGTCGGGTTACAGCTCTGCTGCGACAGTAGGGGTGAGAACGCGGACGCTGCCCCCCCCCCCCCAGTATCTGGCCTTTTTATAGGTCAGCTTAGACGGCAGAGCACGGCAGTTTGCCTGCGGCTCAGCTGGGAGTGTTATTTAACACGGAAACACCAGAATAATTGGTTCTGCTTTTCAATAAATCGTTATCATGTACGGCAGAACAGACGTTACACAAAGAAGACGGCCTCCACGTCAACACGGCTGACAGAGACTGGAAAAAAATTTCTTCAGAAGGTCAATTTGATCCTCATGGTTGGCCAGTCAACCACGGAGACTGCTTGTGGTTTACTGGACCATAGTTCAGCCTGCAACTGGGCAATACTGACTGAAGGTTCCTATGCATGTGAGCATCAAACTCGCCCTGTGTCCATAGTGCGGGGGGGGGGGGGGAGGTGTTTATTAACCCATAACTAACTGTGTGTATGACTGCAAGGCAAAGAGGCTGCTTACTCAAGGTGTGAAAGCTACTCACAGCTAGCTGAGGTAACAAGAAAAGGACCGGTAATGAGTGACATGCTTGAGTAAATGTCCAGGCAAAGCATTAAGAATTCTTATTTACAACGAGTGCCAGAAAGCAATTGTAATAATAATAATAATAATAATAATAATAACAATAAACAGTAATAAATAAAATAAAACCCATATCAGAATGCTTAAACAGAATTAAAACAAATACATTGCGTATATTGCCCATATCACAGCAGGATCTGCTAAGATGCCCCCAGGCTGGATCACACTGTGCTGCTATACTGACGAGCTCCTCTTTAAACTTAAGAGGAGAAGCGCCATCCAACCAAGTCTGAGTGGCCAGGAGAGCAGGCCTTACAGAAATGGGCGACAGCGATGACAGCGACAGCCACTACAGCGACATCAACACCAACAACGATGACAATAACATCGAACAACAACATCAAATGACGACAGCAACAACAGTGAAGATGACAACATCAAAACAACAACGGTAACGGCAACAGTCAGGCTAGCAGTGGCCGCTGGCAGAGTGAAAGTGAGCTCCTTCTCAGGGAAGATGGGTTGTGCTCATGGTGAAATGGAGACAGTGTTCTTGTGAATGTGGCTACTGCATACCTAGCAGTGCTGGTTAGATTTAAAGCTAAGACCTCTCCTCTCAGGACCCCTCCTCCCCTACCGGGCCTCATCTCGCCTCCATCACAGCAAACCCTGATTTACAAGTCCAGCTTCGGTCCACGGTTCTGGCAGCTTCCCTCTGTATAACAGGATCTTTATTCATCTTTGAAAGAGGCAGACATGACTTGAGGCCGGTTCACATGCACATTTTCTGTCCTAACCCCCGTCTGTCCCACGTCCTTGACAATGCTTACAGAACACTGTCATCTGTCTGCAGGCAGTGTCACTGCCCCCCCCCCACCCCCCCGGGTGGCACTGGGACAACCAGCTCTAACTGATTATTAAAGATTCTCACAGGCAGGGATGTCAACCATAAACAGGCAGCGCCATTTACTTTCTAGACAGTCACATCTGTCAAAGCGGAATCTGGGCCCTCGGTGAACCTATGAAAGTCTAAGGTTCACGGACATACTAGTCACATGACGCCTGAGGATCATGCCACTAAAACACATGCTGATAAAGGAAACCTGGAGGCACTCAGGAAAACAAGCTTGCAAGGCTGACTGGCAGCTTCCTGTTGCCCGAGAGCCACTTCCTGTTGCCCGGAAACAGTCATTAGTATGGGCAAGATTTCCAAGCCATCACCACTGGGGGGGGATGGATTCGGCTCTCTGTTTTACTTTTCCAGCTGCAATTATTTGGAACCAAAACACGAGCTCCTCGCATACAGGAGGAACTGGGAGATGCATTATATATACATTTTTTGTTTCACTTCCTGCTAAACAGTACTATTGTTTGTTTATCAAGAGTATAAATCAGCAGGCAAATGGAAACGGTGAATGCAGAGGTAGAGCACCCAAGTATGTCCTATGACTGTTAATTCAAGCCTGTCAGAAACAGGACAATTCACACCCATACAGCTCTCCGTCCTCTGAGGGAAGCACAGACCTGCATGTGTAATCAGACCTCAGCTGGAATAAGAGAAATCTCAGAAATCCCACCAGCCAGCCCTGTCTAATTCCACCTCAGTGATCCCTGTCCCCCCTCACCATTCCCAGTGTCTGGCCCCGTCTGCTCGATTTAATTAAACACTCTGCCCATGACAGTCACTTGAAACGCTTCACTAAGACCCACAAGTGCCAACTAATGAATCTCTTCGCCAGTGTCACAATTGGACCGGTGCCGGGTCACCCTGACCGGGCTCAGCCCTCCTCCAGTTCACACTTTGAGGGCAGAGGCACGTAGAAAACAGCCACCGCAGAATTTGGGCAACACCGCCGTTCGTATGACTGCATAAATTACGGTGTCGTTCTCTCCCCACGCAAACTACTTCCCATTTCCAAAGAGCTCCTATTCCGGGGCGGTTCTGGTCACGTGCAAGACGGAGATGTGCAGGTGCATCCAGAATGTGTCCAGAGAGACACTGCACACTTCTGCCCTCATTAGCAGTGGCGGGTCTCCGCATCCATCACTCAGGCTAAAAATAGCGTCGTCGGCGGTATCCTTTCAGTTACGCTCTGACAGCCATCACAGGCCCTGAATGAAAAACAGCATCGAGTAGAGTTCACTCCGCACTCCCTCATACCAGCCCCCCAACGCCCAGCTCCACACAGAACAATGAAACGGCACGGCCCTCTCCAGTCTAGCCCCTGAAAGGAGAAAGGAGTCAAAAGGAGAAGGCTTAAATGCTTTGTTTATACTCCACCCTGGATTTAGACGGACAGAACTGCAAGCTGCCACTTTCACACGGTGCCTCAGGTAAAGAGAAAAGCCAATACAAGGAGCTGCTGCA
Organism: Stomatorhinus walkeri; assembly: GCA_026784285.1. Taxonomy (NCBI): domain Eukaryota; kingdom Metazoa; phylum Chordata; class Actinopteri; order Osteoglossiformes; family Mormyridae; genus Stomatorhinus; species Stomatorhinus walkeri. The sequence continues at coordinate 23,804,910 of JAODUD010000134.1, forward strand.
TTTACTGAAGACGGCCTCCGACTGGTTAATCATCAGGATGTCTGTGGTCACTGAGACTTGTGGGAAGTATTTACCCATTTCTCTCACCTTCCCCCCTCCCAACATGGCGTGCCAGATAAACTAGGGCTGGTTTTTCCTACGTCCTATAACAAGCCCAGAAAAATTAACACCAAGGTTTGCTATGCTAAAAGCAAAAGCCCCATGCAGTTTCCAGCAATGCTAGGAACAGTAGCCCCTGATCGAACTCTTCAGTAGCAGACAGAGTCAACGTACAAGTGCATCATGGGTGTGGTGTGCGCTCAGACCAAGGTCCAGAGGCCAAATGGGGCCTGATCACAGGAGAGCTGGGCAGTAGCCGCTAAATGCTAATAGCCATAAAGAGGCTGAATTGTTTGTTCCGTTTAGATTTGACCGGGGAAATCCCCCATTCTAAATGGAGGCCTCACAATTTCTGTTCCGCTCAGCGCTGGGGAGCTGAACTATGAACTAGTACATGGTTTCCAATCACTAATATTCCGCTGCATGTGCGGACTGGGTTGGCCCCGCCGGTGAGGATTGGGGAAGCGAGGACGCCAGGCAGAGGTGAAGCACAGATGCTTACATGCCCAGTCTGCTCATAACTGCAAGGGGACTGAAAGTGGCCTCTGCTCCGTGCTGGGACCGGATGCTCCAGGAGCCCCCAGATACAGCCCCAAAAAGGGTTTTCAGCTGATGTTTATTCCCGCTCCTGGGACGTGCTGCGTCAGTGCTCAGAAAACACGTGATGCCGGGAGTGCATGAAGCTGTAGCCAACCTCAACAAACGAACAGTCTGATCCAGGGCACGCTTCAAATTTTAATGTCAAACACATATAAGTGACATTAAGATAAATTAGCTGAAGCTAACCAGTTAATCTCGATGGGGTGGGACACAGACACAGGCTATGGTGCAGATTCTGCTAAGGTGGGACAGATGTGGGGGGGAGGCTGTTGTGGTCAACACCCTGTCCTGACATCCATCAACTCCCCAAGGCTCACTTTACAATGGGCCTATTGGGGGGGGGGGCAGTTTGCTCTCAATTACACACGGGAAACTTGTCATCACCTGCTGTTTCTGCCATAAAATGTAATTATGTCTTTCTCACTGACCCCCTCCCCCCACCCTGGGGGGAGACTTAATTAAGGACTAAACATCGTCAGCACAGGGAGCTGCATTCGGGGGGCCCGGGGGAGGGGGGGTGACATCCGGCAGTGAGAATGGAGGACGCTGGAGACCCAACCTGCAGGGGGAGGGATGATGTTGACTGGCAAACACTCGCAAATACCCCCATGGCACCTCCACCCACGGGCTGCTGACCAACCAGTCGCTACAGTGACAACAGCTACACCTGCCAGGTTTGGAATATCCTCCCCAGGAGACCCTATATATACCACACGCACACGCACTCTGCTCCACCCACACATGCCAACCCTCACACCACTGCACCTACACCCTTTGACCCCCACCCTACTGCACCCAGTACTCCTGACCTTAACAGCCCACTGTTACACACCACAGCATAAACACACACTGCAGGCTGTCAGAAACTTTCTTAAACACTCAGTATCGTGAAAAAATAAATCTGCTTTTAACATGACAGCCATATGCTGCACTGGAGGCAGGACAGGGAAGTTTGGAAACAGCTGGAAATCATCTGGAAGTCAGACACGGCATTTAACAAGGGCTGGCACGCGCCGGAAAAGGCCGGTTTGGCGGATGCCGAACAATGTCTTACTAAAAGTCTTAGAGATTCTCCGCTCGACTTCATGGCCGCTGGAAGTCGTCTTTTCTGCCAAAGCCGGATCAGAGGATGGAGGAGGACTGAGAGGTCGGAGGTCATCATGTCCATCCCTCTCTACATGCGTTACCGGACGTCACAAGGTCACGAGCTCTGCAAGGTCAAGCCCAGTCCGCCGTGTGCATGCACACATAGATTGCCAGTCTCCCCCCAGGAGGAGATTAAAGCCCGGACGTGGGGCTGGGTGAGTGCAAAGCCATACTCCATTAGGGAGGGGAGGGGGTTCATCTGGGTGCCCGAATAAAAGGAAATAAGAGAAGACAGACATGATGCGATTGCAGTGATTACGCGGGCAGTCGAGTCCCATAAAATAGCAGTCTACGCCTGAACCAAAAAATCTGGGGAAGGTTTGGTCTGCTTATTCTGCACATTTGGGCGGGGGGTCATTGCGAACGGGTCATCTGAACAACGGTGGAATGCGCCGCTGGGGCAGGCTGGTCACAGTCGAGCAAGCGGGGACTCAAACAGCAGATGCAGAAGACGGCCAGCAGGGGGCACCACCGCCAACAAATTCCAGCTCAGCCTGAACCAATCAGCCTCTGGCTGAGAACAGGAGCACCTGCACCTTTAAACCATACAACGTTCGGTCTCCAAAGTTATTCTTAATGAGGCTGAACGAAGATGTAAGTCAGCGGTGCACCTTAGAAATAGGACCCACCCGGTCCCAGAGAAGGACGTGAAATCTGGAGGCATGAGGAACAGGAAGTTACAAGATGGCCGCCAGGGGAAGTCCGGGCTGCTGAGTCTGAACCGGACTTGATGTTAAACCCTCGGTGTCGTCAGCCAGAACACTTGAATGGACATGTCCTATCCTACACTTGTCCTATCCTACACAGCACAGGGCACCAGGCTGGGGTACAGTCCAGACAAGATGCCGGTTCATCGCAGGGCACACACACACTCACACTCACACACCACTGGTGAACTTTGACGTGCTGATTACGCCCAACTTTGGATCGTGGGAGGAAACCGGAGAAACCCACACACCATGGGGAGAAAACGCGAACGCCACGCACAGCTAATGCTGTAGGCGAGCCCCCACGCCACCTCTGCGCAGGAAAATGTGCAATGAATTATTAAAGCGGTGCATAAACGGCTGACAGAGATCAGCGGTGGGGGGTCATATACGGAAGGCTGAACATGTGCTGCCGGGCTCCTGGGGCGGCCAGTGACATGCTGGCAGGCACCAACAGAGAGAGACACGCAAAGACATATAAACAGAGACACAAAGATACATTAAGACACATAAACAAAGACTGAAAAAGATATATAAACTAAGTGAGCAGGCAACCCGACCTGGGCAAGAACAACAATCACAGTTACAATCTCACAGTGTGAGACCCAAACACACACACATACACACTCTGTCACGTCACATGTTTGTATTCAAATCTCTGTGGGGACTTTCCATTCATTTCTATTGGAAACCAAACAAAACACACACACACACAACTCAAGATCACATCCAGTCTGTGTGCCAACACAAACAAATGCAAACAGAATCTCAGCACAGACATACTCATGGACGTAGATTTGAGTATGGGTGATAGACAGGTCCCTATCAATATTATGTGTCCTTAGAGAGGTAGAGGTTTCTACGTACCTACCTGTGTTGAGTCCAAATTTACACCCTTGGATATGCTGAATATCATGTGCATACCATGCAACTCCCCCCTTAATAAACCCTACCCAATATCACTTGCCCTCCCCCCACAACACATACACCCTGCTGTTGTTGGAGCCACCTCACGGTAAGTGAGTTTATTAAAATCACTTCAGTGTCCCAAAACAATTGAGAGGTTTCCTAAGACCTGTGAAATTCCTTGATATGGTGACCGAACAGGGGGGTGAACCTGGGTAGTGTGGGGCCCAGGAGGACGGCCCTGAGCTCTCAGGCCTCAATGGGAGGGGCAGGAAGGGTGACACCCCCCCCCCCCACCCCCTCCATTTTTTGGCCAATGCGGCTAAGACAGAAGCAGCCTGTAGACAGCAGCTAAATTTTGACGGGCTGCTGTTCATTTCGCAAGAAGCTTTTATTCCCAAAACCAATTTGCTCTGACTGCAAAGCCTGTATTTTCATCAGCAGGTTAGCGCAGAGCACACAGAAACAGGAGGGGAGTTTTAAAGTTGTGCTCAAATGTATTGGGGGCCTGTGATTCGAAAGGTGAGAAGAAGAGGATTATTGCAGTCGCCCGGGCGTTCTGCAGTGTGCTGGGCAGCCGTGGCATCAGCTGTATGGGTCCCGTGTGACAAAGGGACCACCTATAGTCTGGAGTACAATAGCATGCAGAAAGGTCTTTGGCCTATCCCAGGATAGAGGGAGAGAGACTCTGCCCGCGGCTCATAAAAATGACAGCTCAAGACAGATGCTTTTGTTGGACCAAAGATAATTTAATATAACAGAATGATTTCGGCATACAACCAGCAAGAATCGATCTTGTGAACCGCAGCACTTTAGACAACAGCCAATGTCACGTAGATAATCACTCAAGAGAAAATTAAGACAAACAGTTGATTAGTGTGATGGGGAAATGCTAAGGGGGACCCCTGACAGCTAAGATTTGACACACGGATTCCCCAGGAAGCCACCAAAAGCTTCCAAGTGACAGCTGGGCAGGATGAAGGGCGAACCGCGTCAATATTCCTGAACCTCACCCTTCAATGGTAGCAGGACAGACACATAGCAGAGGCCATAAAACATTCACAGTTTTTAATATGGAAGTTATCAGTGATCCCCCCCCCCCACACACACACACACACACACACATTTATGGTTTACTAAAAAAAATCTCAGAAACCGTTTTCCTGACTATCAGGCCTGAAAGCTGTAATACTGTCTATGAATACATTCTGCCCCAGCTTCCTTGTCCAGAAAGTTACAGGAAAATTCACACAAATTGAAAGCACACCTCATACACCATTACAAATAAACAGGACAGTCACTGCACAGACCAAAAATACTCAAAACACCCCGGCCCTGAATCTACAGAGTCCTGCTTGTGTATTATAGGAAATGTACACATCAGGTGGAACCTAGGAGCCTATGTTTACAGGTACGCGGCTTACCAACTACAGAGGGAACATTGAGCCAGGAAAGGCACCGTCATAATTATCCCCTGCAGAGAAAGGGAGAGGGACCTGCCCACTGCAGAGGCAGCCAATCAAAACGAGATACTCGCTCTCTGGGCCAGAGGGGGCCAACGGGTGATGAGACAGATGTCAGAGCACATGGCAACCACACCCTAGCAATGTCAAACAGGTGGGGTTTGGGAAGGGTAATCGTTCCATCAGCGGGACAAATGCAAACCTGCTAATGAATTAGCACATTTTACTGCAGCTGTAGCAGACTACTAGCAGCTATGTTGTTACACCCTAGATCTACATTACATTTGCACATAGCTCTCTGTTTAGTACAAGCAAGTCTGTGGTTTGTGTATTTTTATATTTTTAAATCTGTGACAGAAAATAAAATTGGAAAGTGGCAGCCTAGAAGCCGAGGCAGTCTATCTTCTGAAAGCCTCTTTCAGGAATTCCTGGACACCTCTTCCCCTGTCCAAAGTGATGCACACACACATGCTCAGGGATTTCAGAGCGATCACCCCCCGCCCAACACCTCCATCCGGCTGCCAAAACACATGGCAAATGCTCATCCACTTTTGGATACCTCAGTGCAGACTATTCCACTGCATGCTGGTGATCCACAGAGATCATCTCAACATAGCAAATAAAAAATAAACAAACTGACAAAAAATACATAATAAACAAACAAAAGTAAAAAATTAGAGCACCCGTCCAAACAACCAGAACTCTTGCCCCATTGGTCAGCCTGACGACGCGTGACGAGTGATTGGCAGTAGATTGTGCCCTTATGCTCTGGAAGGGAGGTGGGGGGGGGGGGGGGGTG
>JAODUD010000134.1:23816073-23826724 GCA_026784285.1 Stomatorhinus walkeri
GACTGAGGAAAGAGGGGAGTGGGGAGGGAACGGGGGTGGGTGGGGGGGCTGGTGAATAGGAGCCAGAAGTAAATCAGAAATTGACGAGCAAGTGAAGCCGGAGTGCCAGCGGCTGTAGGATTGGAGTCCGCGAGACGCCCCCTCCTTTGTTTTGTGCGTCAAGTGACGTCACAAAGCCCGCAAATATCAACAATAACCGTGAGCCGGCGACCCTCTACCCCGATCCGCAGGTACGGCGCGCCGCAGACTCGGAGCTCCTACACGAGGCCACCTTGCGCGCGGCGCCGCGTCCGGATGTGCACGAGTACGGCCACACGTGCGCGGGGCGGAGAGGGGGGACACCGCCATGCACGTTTCAAGGTGAACTGCGGGCAGTTATGTCTTTATTCAAATAATAAAAATCAATAAATAGAATGGTTTCTAGTAATAAGCAGGTACAAGTATTTTAAGGACCTGGCAATAAGAACGTATTTCATTTGAAGAACTTTGTATTTTATTATGTACCTGTCATATAATAAACTAACGTTGTGGGATATTTACAACACATTCTCTAGAAATATCGTAGCATGTTAATACACATTAAAACGATGTTCATATCCGTTTATATGATGCGCGAGGTATTAAATATTTATAAATAGCTTTTTTGTTCATCCACAGTCAGTCGTTAGACCGCACAGGCAAATGTCAGCTTAAGCCCCAGCGGCCAATCGGCACACGGACGGACTAAAGGGGGAGGGGGGTCAAGGTCATTCATCCCTTTGCTGAAGTGCAAAATTCACTCTGCTTTATTGAATATTCATCTATCCGCCCGTCCATTTTCGCCAGGCGAGGAGGTTATTTAAGGGAGCACGCTGTTCTGTGCGGAGTCTATCTGCCCAGTATGACAGCCGGTATTTGAACATGCACCTTGATTTTGAACTTGGAGCTGACCATGTGTTCGTAGGCAACATAATGTATAATCACGAATTATGAATATTCATGTTACTCCCTATTAAGGCAATTAGGGAATAAAGTATCTTCTGTTCTGTTTCCTTTGTACGGTTCTCTATGTGTTGACGCATATTAGTTTTAGGAAGAAAAATAGAAAGTGAATTTCAATATGAACTAAATTTCCTGTTTCTAGCACATCATAGTGTAATGTACAGAAACAGCAGAAATTACAGTTTAGCACTTTTATCTGCCTACTGTAATATGTAGTATAGTATGTATAGTCCGACTTGTGAATAAAGGCCACACATTTTAGAAGATAATTGGCAGTGTGGTAAAATGCTTGTGCAGGTTATTTTCCAAAAGACCCACTGTTATTCTTTTCAGTAAGATGTTTACCCTCATTTGGTTTGATAAATAAAAGGTGAGCCAAATGAAAGTTTAAATCCATTTAATATATATATAGGCAGGATTGGGTTTCACACAATATTACAGTAAGGTACAATTATTTCCCCAGAAGACACTGCTTTTCTTACTTTAATCAATAGAGTTTGTGTGTGTGTGTGTGTGTTTTCTATTGTAACTGCTTCACGTGACTCAGAAACAGAATCTAGGTAGTGTTCCCAGGGCAGGCCACACAAAGACTCACATACACATACAACACTGATCCATTTTCTTCAAATGCAGAACGTGACACTGGAAAGAAAAAAAAAACTGAAGCATCCTGCCAAAGTCTTTTTTTATCGATGGAGAGTGAGGAGTGAGATGCCCTCCACGCTTTGTCACCCAGGCTTTAAACAACGTTGCTTTGTTTACCACCAGCAGGGGCCAGAGCGGAGTGATTCGTTCGCCGAATGTCATTATCAGCAGCCATTCACACATACTGTGGGGATGCTAGACGAAAGACAAGAGCAATTGTTTTGTTCGGAAAAAAAAACAAACAGTAAACTAATATTCTTCCAAGAGGCGCTGTTCATGGCCGTCTGCCCGACAAGATTACTATATATAGAATATATTTAACCAAGTACAGGTTATTGACTTTTTCTTCATCTATATAAGTTGTACACCTTTGCTGATAATTAATTTTGTAAGGCAAGTTGTAATTGTATTATAAATGCTTGTGAAAAAATTACTACTGAATTGAAAGAACCTTCTGATCTATTATTTAATTATACCAAATTAGGCTACCCCTTAGTCCAAAGACCCTAATGTTTATTCCTATGAGAAGCATGAATTCAAGGGTTGATGGATGCAGAACTGATGGTGCAACACCTGTGTCTTAATGCTCTAAACTTAATGTAATGTAACACCGCTGTTCCTTTCAGTGTCGTGTTTGTGTTTTGATTCATGTGTCCTGGGGCAGTAAAACGCTGCATTATTGCAGAGTGCACAGCCAAGTGCCAGCTGCGATTTAAACGCAGGCCATTAATGAAGGTGGAACTGGCAAAGAAGTTACTCTCGCCTTTACACACACCACCCCCAACCTTCCAAATTCCATCGCTTGAAATACGCAGCATGGTTGCAGTGGAGTGGAAGTACAAACACATTTGCACCACTTTGCAGCAGCATGCGCTTGCGAATGTGTCACGCTTCGGTCCTGTCCCTGCCTGTCAGCAGGTCGGCCGCCTGTGACGGTCTGTCTGGCCGCTGGGTACTGAGGACTCCCAGACGAGGACGCTTACTAAGTATGTGGCTCAAAAACCAAGCCAGTGGGGCCGACGTCCCAAAAAGAATCCGTTTCGAGTGGAAGATAGAAGCAAAACAGGATCAGAACACTTAGCATGGAGGACAGACTACTGTGGGTTTGAATCCTATGGTGTACCACGGCAGGCGTTTCAGTCGCAAAAAGCCATCTCAGAATCATGCTTTGGATCTTGGAATCCTAGGGAGCAGCGACAGCCCAGTTTTTCAGAAAGTTTCCATAAGTGGAACAAACCAAAACAATGGCCAGGTTGGTTTGTTAATCGGCCGACTGGGACAGCATTTATAGAGGGGTACACCATAACCCCCCCTCCTCCACCCAGTGACTTGCCAACTGCACATTCCTAATGCTTATGGTGAGGAAAATTCCACACGTGGCAGGACAGGACTCCACTAGTCGGGTGCAAGATGCGTTCTTCCCATAACAATAGAGCCGAGTAGTGCGAAGGGTGCTCCACCTGCTTCCACCACTAGAGGGCCATACGTGATCACAGCAAGTCACTGAGTTATTTCATGCATCATATTGGATTTTTTTCCCCGATCCCCCCCTGCCCCCGCCAACACACACATACACAGTCGATGGGTTATCTTTGATGTTTACTCACTGAGTTCTTTGTGTTTGAAAAAGCTGGGGGGGAGGGCACAATAGAGGTACAATAATTATTGCACAGGGGTAGCAATCATGAAGTAGGAAGTCTAGCGGTATGGAAGCCGTACTGAGGACAAGTTTCGCTTTTACTTCTAAGCCCAGGCTGGCACCACATCTTACTCAAAATTTTATTTTGTTGTCCAGCATAGGAGATCTATTATGTACTAAATAACATTAGAAAATAAAATCATTTCGATTTCTGTTGATCTCCGCAATGTAATTTTTATTTTTCCTTTTCTGAATGAAAACATTGATATGCAAACCTAGCGGGACGCTCCTGGTTGCTCTGGAAAGTAACGAGAGAGAACTTCAGAGAGAATCATTTATGGTTTACTTATTCGTTGGCGTCAGTCTTTTAAAATATTAAACCTTTTTCCAGAGCTTGTGTCAGCCTTGTGGTCAAATATCAGATAAGGATTCCTTCTGAGAGCGATCATTGGATTTCATCATATTGTTTGCCTTTTCCGGAACAAATACAAAGATGTGTAAAATTCTTTGAGAATAAGTGTTGGAACTCAGGGAAAGTTCCAGGGCTTCATAGTGACCACGGCTCATTTACAAAAGCCTAAAGTGAGCCAGCTGGCCATGATTAGCAAACATCAACACAGTTGTAATACATTTGGCATTGCCTGAACGCACCCCTTCTTGCATCATACCAGAGGGGCTGAGGAACTGAAAAGAACTAGTCATAAAAGCGAAATGCACAGCTCTTCCCACTGCATGTCTGGGCTAGTGCAGTGGACTCGACTAGGAGTCGTTGCAGGCCTTTTCAGAGATTTGGCCACGTTCAGGAATTCGTGTGTGAATCGTGTTCAGGGCGGCTCTGAGCACTGCGCAGACAGGCTCATTTTGGGGGAAGCTACTCTTTGAAAATTATGCGCACAGATTCTACTTGTGGACTTTTGCTTGTGGGTAGCCTAATTTGTAATAATTAGAATGTCTTGGGTACATACAGAACTGCATACACACATAGAAATGCTGAAGACTTTCTTGCGTGTTCTACATTCCACATGGGTATATAATAAGCCATTCACTGATATATTTCAGCTCATACATTAGCTCTGACATGCCAGAATGAGTGAAGACAGATGTATTGTCAGGTTTATGCAGGGTTTCGTTGGAAATGAGTATCACACAGGAAATATATTTCCTGCTTATGCATGTTAATGTATTAGCTATACTGTCCTCTGCTGCTCAAAATAAGCATTGCAACTTAAAACGCATGAAATTAAAACGTATACTGCATACTGTGCAACAAAGTGACCGACCCAGCATGAAGACGCCACTAGATATTACGTATAACCTGCCAACAAACTCAGCACCTTAAATCGTAATGTCATACCGTTCAATATATGAGTAAATGTTAATTAAAAATGTGTCTAAAACGTTTTCTTGACAGAATTAAAATTCAGGAAGCAGAATATGCGCCTCAGATGGTGATGGTCCTTGTACCAATCAGTGGACATCATCTCCTAACAAGAAGTGGCTGCAAGGACATCGCTGAGATGGTTAGGCCGTGGATGTCCGTTGCTGGTAGAGGTGCTCTGTGACACTGCTAGTTCTCCTGTATGCTTTCAAAGAAAAGAGAGCATAACAGATTGGATGAGGACACTTTACAGGATATAACAGCCATATCTTGATATCATATTAAACATATTCCTTCAGATTAAGGTGATAGAATCTCTTTTTCTTGAACTGAATGGTTGATGAATAGGAATATTCATGACAATATATATTGTCATGCCTGTCTCTGTCTCTTTTAATAGTTCAGTTTTAACATTATTTGGGACTGTATTGTTTGGGATTTTCTTTTTATGTGATTGTACTTTTTTCATTGACCCGTAACTGAAACATGCTAAATAAAATATTCAAAGGAAAAGTTTTATGAATGAGTTTTTGGAGTACTCAGGTGCAATTCATGAAGGGATGCTGTTGGAGCATTTAAACTTTTATAACCAGGGATGTTAAATTAGTTTCTATTTCCTTAGTGTCCTCATCTACGGGGAAGAACTTGTCAACTCAGTGTGGATAACAAGTGGTATATATGCTGAGGAACTGAACACGTGTCATGAGTTGTTGAATGAAGAACTCGTGGGCAGGTGTTTAGGAGAACAAAAGTGGGTTTTATTGAACAGATCAGGGAAATAATTAGGACCACAAGGGGTCAAAACAGGAAGAGAGGGATCAGGAAGGACACAGGCAACAAGAGGACTGACTGCAATGGCTGGACTGGGGCTGACGAGATAAATAGGTACTTAAATACAAAGACTAAGAAGGAGCAAAAGCAACAGGTGTGGCTCATCAAGGTGGAGACATGGGTGTCAGGTAGATATAATGAGTAGAACGTTACAACATGTGGCTACAGGATCAGATGCTGAAAATTGGGGGGGGGGGTGAGATCCATACACATAAATATCTTATGTTGACAAATATGAATATATATTTCAAATTACATGACTGGTTATGTTGAAAAGGCAGTTACAGGAAAGTCATATTTTAGGCTGATGACCATATTTAACCATATATAACAATACACAAACAGGTTTAACAGTTTAATATATATTCTGAAAACCAACTCATTGTGAGAACATGAACGTGTTAAACTATATATATATATATATATATATATAGTTTAACACTGCTGCTAAACATGAGCTAACATCCTGTGTCTGACCATTTGTCCCTTAGAATAAAATGACACACAATGTCAAACAACTGTCAGCAGCACCATCAGGAGAATCTACACCTCCTACAGCTGTTACACTGGAAAAGGCTCATGCCTCCCTTACACTGTTAAGGTAAGACAGACCAGTACCTCCTACACACATTAAAATGGGACAGGCCTCCACCTCATTTATCTATTCAAGTGAGAAAAGCCTACCCCCCTACACCTATTAAAGTGACAGGTCTCCATCTTCTACACCCATTAATGTATTTCAGGCCTATACCTCTTACACAGATTAAAGTGAAACAGACCTTGGCATTATATATCCATTTAAGTGAGATAGGCCTACCACTCTTACAACCATTAAAGGGAGACAGACCTACCCCTCCTACACCTATTAAAGTGCAGCAGGCCTACACCTCCATTACAAAACGTGTATGTGGAGGGAATTGAAATTAGGAGAGGATGTTTTTACTCAATATCTTTCACCAAGCATCTGTTCATACTCACACCAGGAAGCCCACTCTTTCTAAGACAAATATGTGATCAACTCCATACTGTATATAAATATAGTTATTCTAAAGGTTTAATATTTTACTTGAATTTGTCAAATTGTAACACCTCTACATCTTATATATTAGTAGATATATTTCCAGTAGGTTGGTAACAGGTCTAACTTAAGCAGGTGAAGATTCTGTTAGAGTCACAGGTGCTAAAGTCACTCTAAGGTCTTATCAAACTCACTATAGCAAAGTTTTCCTTGCATCCATGCTGTTCAGTTCAGCTGCAATAACAGACGATGCAAGCACTCACAAACATCTTGTCTGTCTCTCAGAAAGCTCAGATTAATTAAAATAATAAAAAATATCATTAAAACTAAGCAGAGCCATGTTTTATGTCATTTTACTCAGAAAACAATTATCTGTAAATTTTTGTGAGGAAACTAATGACCTGCTGTCAACATGAGAACAAACAGACTAGGAACGAAATTATTACCATTTGGCTTAGCCGTCATTTAATATTTGCATTTATCACACACTAAGCTGTGATCCATCTATTTCACTCTATTATTTTATTTGAATATTATGTTGCCCACCACGCTCCTGATTTCAAGCACAAAACAAATATCTGCAGTGTGCATATTCTGATGTCTGAGAACCCAGAACTGGGATGACAGTGGAAGGCGGTCCTTAGTGGTGGGTGGGTGTGGTCAATGCGGGTGGTGTTACTGCTGGCTGACAGCCAGCTGCTGGTGGTCGGTCTCTGGTTCCTCTTCCACATTGGTGTGGTACTGCTCAAACGTCTCTGTGTCATCTGTGTCAGGGAGGTCTAGGAGCTGTGAAGCAGGAGTGACAATGACGTCATTATCGCAGCGTCATCACACAACCCAAACGCCTCGACAGAAAAGGATTTTAGTGTGAACACAGGCAGATCAAACCAGTGGTTTGTGGTGAAAAACAACTGTAATCTGGGGTAAGCTACTAGCTGTCAGGATTCACTCACTGGCTTGAAGGAAGAGAAGACCTCATCCAGGACCTGCACGAGGCTCTTCCTGCCACAAGCTGAGATATAATCTTGGGCACGCTGCAGGAAGGGCAGGCAGTCCTCATTCTCACTCCAGACGTGCTGCAAAGGGGCGAACCAGCCAGTCAGCACACCCCAATAAAAGTCATGACCAATCACAAAACAGCCCACAAAACTTAGGTATGATCTTGTGATTCCTCAGGGGGGGAAGCTGGCTGAAAAACATCACTTCCTGCATTTGCCGGTTTCCACCACATTCCAAGACTAAAACATTTCGCCCCGCCATCTTTTAATCTAACCTGAATCTAACCTGAGCAGCACCACAAACTGTTCGCAGCCCATCTTATCATCTCACTCTTATTTAAATGCCTATGTGTTTATTTGTTTATTCATTAGTAGCTCCTCTTCTTATCCTTCACGTCTATTTGTATCTACTTTGTTTATTGTTTTGTGTATTTCTGTCTTGAGAGTACGTTTGATTTTTTAACCCATGGCACCATCAAAAAAAATGTTTTGTACATGACAAGTAAAAGGGTTCAGATTCTGACAGAGATTAAAACAGCAAAATTCTCTGCTGGAGGGGATGTGTGAGAGCAAAAACTCCTTTTAATGTTCATGGTGTACCAGGCATCTTGTACCTATCGCTCGCACGGGGATCTTTATCCAGATACTGTTATGGCATTTTCTAAACAGAGGAAAAGTTCTGTGGTATAGAATAAACAGAATTTCTACGTAATCGGTTAACGCATCACGAGGCAAAGCAATACATTTAATGGTGACTGTAAATACCATGTCTGGGGGGGGCGGGGGGGGGGGGACTTAGGAAGATGGACTTCACACACTCCCCCTGACACCTGCAAACTGCCGATGCTCTGATCTGTCACAGACGTGGCTCTGAGGCTTGGTTGGGGAAACCGTGGGCAGCTCCACGCCCCTCTGGCGGGTCCTCAGGCAAGCCTCCGGAGCCTTTGAGGACGGCATGTGACAGAACCTGAATTGTCACTCTCAGCACAGGAGCTTTCTGTGAGGGAGCTCAGTTCTCAAAGAAATGTATCCATCAGCTTCTCAGGACACAACACCTACGTGGCGAAGCCTTCAGAACACACCATGTATCTGGTTACCTGCAAAATATAGGCCTGAAATGCATGGCACAGACCTACACGTAAAACAAAGTAGGAAACGAGAGCAGCGGTTGTACAGCCAGCTGAGGGTTTCAGCATTACACAGCTGCTGACCCACTAAATGCAAACACCACTGTTGCAGGCACATTTAGAAAGTGAGTGTCCCAGATATAATTCACGTCTCCCCAGCGATGGGGGACAGTGAGGCATTGAGGCTTAAAGGTCGGGACAAACCACACTTAGATCTTGCACTTGCTCAGGAAGTTGTCAGATTCAGGCGGTTATTACCCACTATGCTCATCCCTTCGCAGTGGACGGCTGTGAATCATCCGTTTATAGAATTATGTAAAACGCGCGTTTCGTGACTAGGTATGAAAGATAATGGACGTGAGATTTTTTAACCGTCTGATCTCGTTGTAGCAATACACCCCTGAGCGGTAATTCGCAGTGTACATTGTTAATAGACATATATAGGTCTATATGTAGGATATTTAAGATAAATATCACATGCTTCTGGCGAATTAATGGGGTATAGCCAGTACCGGTCCTAGCTGACGTGTCGCCCTAGGCAGCATCACCGCCGACGCCCCCCGTCCGAGGCAAACTGAAATGTTCTGCAAGTCGGCGCCCCTTCAGAAGTTGGCACCCTAGGCGGCTGCCTATGTCGCCTGTAGAATTCAGGGCACAGCTGAGAGGTCGAACCCGCGTCCTTAGTGTTCCTTTCGTTTTTCGTACCCAACCCGCGCTTCAACACATGCACACTGATTAAAGAACAAACGCAACACTTTGACACCTTCTGGACGCATGAATACTGACGGTTTAATAATACTTACAAAACTATCGGTGTCACAATTCGCGTCTGGACACAGGATGTAAAAGGAGAACCGTGGTTCGGCATAGAAATCCAGGCGCCTCTCGTCACTGCACTCCGCGGCTATGAGCTCGAAGGGGTTCCCGGAGCACCACTCCTCCGCTGTGTCGATCAGCTGCTCGAACTCCATCCTCCGCCTACCGTTCCGGACACTTAAGAGACAAACCGTCGTGGGGACGCCGAGTGGCTTCCGACGCGCTCCGCCTCTCAGCGTCTCCTATGGGTTCAGCACCGCGTCGGCGGCGCGCATTAAGAGATACTGGCTATATACCAGCCCTACGTGTGGATACATGAATAATTTTTTCAGATATCCTGTGCATCTCACGCAAAATGATCCTTAGCGTTACACCCTCCATGGAGCTATGAACCTCTTGGCAGACAGGGACTCCAGCTAGGTTTGCCCTGCAACCCAATAGCATTTCTTGCTGCGTTGATGCTAAAACTGATTTTAATGACATAAAACAAGGCGCCATTAAACGACGTAGGATTAAATAAAATTAATAAAACAAAAGAAAATGTTATTTTTAACTTCATTGGAAACACTACACCTTTAGGTACAACACACCTGTTTGTGATTTAAGCCCCCCCCCCCCCTTCCCGGTCCAAACCAATCCAGTTATTTTCCAGTTTTTCACTGAGGGGCCCTTGGAATTGTCCTAACTTTCCCGTGCCTAACAGCACCCCTGCCTTTATTTTTAACATTTTAAGGCATAGTAAGAGACAAAAAAATGCACAGCCATACCTTAAAATAGACTTACCCAAAGGAAATATTAAAACTAATACCATCCTGGTTCCCTACATTAATCACTTATCATGGTCAGCATCACACAGTGGTGGGGGTTGGACCTCATGCAGCACAGGACAGGGGGCTGGGCGTACACACATGATCGTGCTCCATGGGAAACTGAGAGATGTTGATTAGCCTAACTGCATGTTTTTGGACTGCAGGGGGAAAGCTACATGAAATGACGAACACCCCCAGGGAAATGTGAGATAACGGTACTGCACACTGTCCCACTATACTCTTACCCTATTAGGGAAATGTGAGATAACGGTACTGCACACTGTCCCACTATACTCTTACCCTATTAGGGAATTGTGAGATAACGGTACTGCACACTGTCCCACTATACTCTTACCCTATTAGGGAATTGTGAGGTTACGGTACTGCACACTGTCCCACTATACTCTTA
>JAODUD010000134.1:23836679-23848017 GCA_026784285.1 Stomatorhinus walkeri
TTTTTCTCCTTTTGGCAGCAGCGTCACTTGCAATTTGTTGCGACAGCAGCCCCTCGTGTATCACAAGCTGCAGTAAGGACACAAAACTAGCTAAAAAAGCTAGCGACTCCCAAACCATCCATTGCTTTTTTCACATTACTCCAAATATTGGATTGGTGCATTTCTACCCCCTGGTTTCTACATCACTGTCTGTACGTACAACGGACCGGTCACACAATCTTCCCATTGCCACTGCTGGACACGAGCTAAAATTTACTGTTTACCCACAAGCCCTCCTGACTGGGCAATACATGGATGGATGGCAGAATTAGTGTCAGGAACCCTAATTAGATGTTCTACCAGATTCATGTTCATAATTACACATAAAAGGAGGAAAACAACCCCTTCTGCACACCAGCATGAAGATTATTACTTATATGGGTGAGATTTGTTTTAAAGGACAGGAGGTAAAAGAACAAGAGCTTACCTCTCTTTATATCATCCAGCTGGGGCTCCGGCGAGGGATTGTCCTTGGTGGGGGACGTCTTAGCACCAGCCCCTGGTTTGGTGGGGGCTCTGAACTGGGACAGGGGCTGAGGCACCCTCACTGACTGCTGTTCTATGCGAGCCTGTATTTTACTGCTGCCTTCAGCTCTGAAAGGCAGAGGCCATCGTGGGAAGGAAAAGCAAACGATTTCAGACAAAATGTTCCAGATGACACACAGTGAACATGGTATAGGCTTCGTCTCACACAATAAAAATGTACTTTGAACTTCTTGCTAATATTCAGTGATATCTCACCTGGTTTTTTTCACTTGTATGCTGCTGCTGAGCTTCTCCAGCATGAACTCCCCGGTGTCATGATTAATGATGAGGACACAGTCTTTCTGGTAAGGCCGCTTGTTCCCTTTGAATACGGTCATTGGTGGTGTCGAGCCCTTCAAAAATAGCCACAACAGCATGACACTCAACATAACAATTTTACGTTTTTGTAACACCGACAATGGCCGTAGAAAGTAAACATCTGAAGAAATGCAAGACTTACGGGAATATGAGGCAAAGTTATGGTGACCTCATCTCCTTTTCCAACCTGCAGTTCACCCTCACATGTGGTGTCAATGGAGGCAGGTTTGAAGTCATCTGCAGGAAGGAGCGAATGCCGTGAGAGTGAAAGTGGGAAGGATGGTGTTAGAGGCAATTGGGCGGAATGAAGTAAAAGAATAAATGTGCAGAAAGGGGTGAATGTTACAGAAGATAGAATGAAGGGAGTGTGTGTGTGACAGCAGACAATAAAGACATGGTGAAACTGAGAGTGGAGAGGATGTGCTGACAGTGGAAATGACGGAAAACGGCGGGCGAGGGTTGAAAACATACACCTGGACTGGATGAAAGTGATCATTTTACGAGTTAGCGCCTTAGTAAACAGGAGCAATTGCTTTAAAACACTCGACCACTGCGAAGAATACTTATTCTTATCTACGGCGCTGATAAGCTCAATAACAAACAGAAGACGCGTTTTAACGTTTTAAATGAGCATTCCATAACAACTAAGATATCTAATAATGGGAATGATGACTTTATGAACATAAAACACGCTTGACCAGTGCCAGTTTAGGCTTTTAGTGGACAGAGTGCTCGGTATAACATTGTCGTCTTACATCTGATGGTGTGAAAAGACGATTTCGGCCGCTTTTCAAAGCTGTCCCCAAGCTTCAAAACATGTTCCTCCTTATCCAGCAGAGGGTTTGAACTCCCGTTCATAGCTCCAAATGCTGTATTTACATCAAAACGTATGCGTGGACGTACAGCCGACACGAAAGGCAATGTTTACGGGTGAGTGCAGAAGGTGGTCAACTGAGACGCGCACAGACACCCCGGCGTGTTTTTTTTTTTTCAAAACAGCCCAAACGTCATATTGACATCTCTCTTCCTGTCCGCCTCCATCAGCCAGACGGAGCCGACCATACCGGCGATGTTTCCCAAAGCAGTTCCCTGCGGGTCGGTCGGGCCCTTAGAAAACCAGTTAACCCAGTTAAAACATGACGATCCCACAGAACAGTCGCCCCGAACAACGCGGAACGAATGTGTGCCTTTTTACGCTACATAGTTCGTTTGATGTATTTGAATACTTTAATTCACAATAAAAGGTCTATTAGTGGTATACGTCACTATATGAAATTTAATCCCATTATCAAATATATATCTCAAAATTTAAACAGCAAGTTTAAAACTATATATTTGTTTACTATCCCAGAACAACACTGACAATTTTAGTTCCGCAACGTTGTTTTATGACGGACGACATTAACTGACGGACGGGCTGTAATTTGCTTCTTTTCGGATGATGCTGGACTCTTTTGGGTCTTGGCGTATAAATAAATAAGCTCGTCTGCCTATAGACGGAGTAACTGGAAACCAATATAGACACATGCTTTTTATACATCGCTTGAGGTGATGCTAAAATGAATTTATAAATCATATGCAGACGAATTACTTATATTTACTGGAGATTTCATTTAGTGTCCGACTGTCACCAGCAGTCTGTAAGAGTTATTTTGTGCTGAAGAAATAACTAGATCTGTTAGTGGCTATACAAGACGTTTTCTATGGCACAGGATAATGAGACGATAGACTTGGTGGATGATGACGGCTCTTCCATTACTGTGTCTTGCTCGGAGGAGCTCGTCCAAAGCGTAGAAACCACTCTGAGACTCACTGAGGGAGACCTGGAGAAACTGAAGAATGATCTCAGCTTGGTGTCGAATTTTAAGCAACAAAAGCTGGAAAAAGAAGCTCAGAAAAACTGGGACCTGTTCTACAAAAGAAACACAGTTAATTTTTTCAAAGACAGACATTGGACCTCCAGAGAGTTTGAAGAACTAAGGGGATGCCGAGAGGTACAGATCGTTTACTTGATAACTCTTTAATGTTCAATAGTACGAATAAATAAAAATTAAGACCAGACCATTTCTCTTGGTAGTCTGAGAACCAGAAGCTGGTTTTGCTGGAAGCTGGATGCGGGGTGGGGAACTGTATATTCCCACTTTTGGAGGAGGAACGCAACATTTTTGTGTATGCCTGTGACTTTTCTCCGCGAGCAGTCGACTTTGTGAAAGTAAGGAACTCGAGTCCTGTAGAAATTCGCTGTACTTATTAGTCATGTCATCCTCTTTACACACTTATGAAAAGGAAAGTTCAAATCCCGTTTTAGTGAGACTAGTGTTTGGTCGTCCTTTCAAGTATGACCCAATTGAAAGCATTTTTGTAATTTCTGCAAACTTGTTTTCACTTAAAAAGGCTATTGTTAAAAATTATCCTACAATCAGCTGTGTCCAAATAATGGTTGTCACAGCTTGCCAAAAAAACTCACCCACCCGGATTACAAAGACAAATGTGTTTATGTAGTCTTCAGTTGATGGGAAAATATGCACACTTTGCCAGTTAATGGAAGAATGGTGGTGGTGGTGGTAGAAGTAGTAGAGAGAATGAGGGATACACAGGATCATACAAATTTAGTTTGAGTGCAGAGTAAATCTGTTGCTGACAGAGGTAACCAAAAACCTGCAGACACTGCTCCGTTAATCAGCCGAACACATATAGTCAGACACTGCCCCAGATAACACCTGTACCATGGTCCTTCATTTAGGATTCAAGATGTTTTATTTACCCTTTGTAAGAAGGTACTTGGAATCCTTACTCATTAAGATCAAACAAAGCACTAAAGATAGCTAACAATTTGCAAAAAGTATCAACAAAAAATAGGCAATAGATCAGTGAATTTCTATAGATCAGACGATCAGCTAAACATAAAGAGACTGTTCTTAAGTCTAGTGGTCAGCATTATGCAGTAAAGTTCCTACCAAACATCAGGGAAGATGTACTAGACCATCCGTGTCTTTGAAATAGCCAGAAAATGGCATTTGGGATTTCAGTCTCTTAAGGAGAAATTAAATTGACTTATTATACAGCATTTCAGTTGCTGTAGCTGAGCTCTTCCTAACAGCTTTAGGTTAAGAGTGCAATGCAGGGAGGAAGGTCACACTTCCTACTTCTTGCCCTTATTGTACATCAGCCGTCTTTTCTCAGAAAAACCCTCTGTACCATGAGAAATGCTGCAAGGCCTTTCAGTGTGACCTGACAAAAGACGACCTGGCAGCCAGCATCCCCGAGGGAAGCGTGGATGTGGCGACGCTTATATTTGTACTGTCGGCCATCCACCCAGAGAAGATGCTTTTGGCCCTGGGGAACATCTTCAAGGTAAGACAGCCTCCCTTTAGTGAGGAGCATCCTTGGGAATATTTGCATGCATTTCTCATTGTCCATTATGTCACATTGCCATTAGACCGCCTCTGTTTTTTTCTGTTTTACAAATAAACCACAAGCAAACTGGAGATAGTAAAGTAGACTTTCTTATTGTTGAAGTACAATGTAGAGTCTATAAGCATGTTCAGTTTTACTGTAAAGTAGTTTACTGAAGCTCTGGAGTTATTTCCACAAACATGGTTGTGAGAATTGAAATGTTATATTTCGTTTTTGAGTTTGATCTTGTGACACATGGCCTTGTCTGGCAGGTGCTGAAACCAGGTGGCGTGGTCCTGTTCAGAGACTATGGCCTATATGACCACGCCATGCTCCGGTTCAAACCGGGGAGCAAGCTGGGGGAGAATTTCTATGTGCGGCAAGATGGAACAAGGTCCTTTTTCTTCTCCAAAGGTCTGTAACCTGAAGAAGTCAGGACACACAACTCCAGGACTGTGGGTTTGATTCCTGTCCCCAGTTCTGTATATGTGGAGCTTGCAAGTTTTTAGTGTGTTTCTGTTGGATTCTCATCTATACCCTGTTCTTCTCACAGTGCAGAGGGTCATAATTAGGCAGACTAATGTCTCTAAATTGCCTGAGTGTGAGCCCTGTGAAACGCTTCTTAGTGATGGCCAAATCAAGCTTCAAGAACCACTTGCTGTATTTTCTGACTCTCCACTAGATGGTGCTGTCTGTTCAATAAAAAAGGGCTCAACACATGCCCCAAAGTAAGCCAAGATCACCATCTAGTGACGTAAAAAAAACAGCAAATGGTTCATGAGGCTTAATTTGGCCATCAGTAGGGCTGGTATGTCCAGATTGTTCCTCTTATGCACTGCATTTTCTGGGCTTTGTTACAGGATTACTATGATCCTTTATGCAAGATGGATGGATCAACAGATACTTTATGTATTTATTTGACCTGACACAGTCTTTGTCAACTTTGCTATTAATTTGCTTGATTTGTTGAGTTTATACGTATTTCTCAGGCTTACTCATGGCTTCATACAGTGTGCTGTGAGAATCTGACTTTCCACTCAGAATGCTGAGGCCCTGGAGCCTGGGCTCATGAGTGTTTCACCTCATTCTCTTCTGCCCAATCCACAGAGCGATTGGTCGAGCTGTTCGCCGGTGCTGGGTTCCTCACCACCGTGAATGAGTATGTGCTGCGCAAAACCGTGAATAAGAAGGAGGGCCTGTGTGTGCCTCGAGTTTTCCTGCAGAGCAAGTTCTGGAAGCCAAGCTGATGAGCAGCTAGCATCTGGAAGCTGAGAGGAACACAGAGACTCCGCCCTATTCGCCCACCCCTTTGACCTTACACCATGTGGAATCATTTATTTGGCTATAACAGCTGAAATAAATGAGTTTACTCACCAGTTTTGCCCCAAACCATAAAGCAGATGAAAACTTCTTTCCTCCTTTCGCTTTATAAGTCAGAATATTTTAAGAATTTGAAGTTCTGCTTCAGAATGCCGCAAATTATTTTATCAATGAAATATTTTTTGTTTACTGTTCTTCAAATAAACAATTGAATTTTGAAAATGACCATCAATTGCAATTTAAGATTTGTCGGTGCAATGCAGTTAGTGCCTAGTAGCCACAACTTTTAAAGGACGTTGAGGCTATCTGCCCATGGTGCATGAGATTCCCTTTGGCTGAAACCAGTCAGTGATTGACAACTCACTTTAATCCCTCCCACTGTGGGCTCTGAAGCCACATCTGTTCCAGGGCTCAAGTTGCCATGGGGATGCATACTTAACTAATGGGCTTCACGTGTTCAACCTCCCACCCACTTGAAAAATATTCTCATTGTGCCCCCCAGCAGCAAATTTGACTTTTTTGGTCCTGGGAGAGGAAATAAATTTACTGCCATAAGAGGGCAGCATACACTTTCCCATAACCTATGAAAGCTACCAGCTTCCGTTTACTATTTGTTTTCCGGTAACTAGGACACACGATCTATATGAATGCATCAGTAAGTGCAGCACAGAAATGTGTCTGTGGTCTAGTTATATGACATCAGCATTGTTCAGTATGTTCACTTGTGGAATCAGGACAGTCTGTTTCCCTGCAGCACTAGGCTTCAAGTACAAGCAGTTCTCAAGGTTGACGCACCACAAACCAGATACCTTTTGTTGTTTCTGGCCTGAAGTGCAATCAAGGTGTAATCTCTTCTTGAGGAATGGGAGAGCTCCTATAAGTGGTTTTTGAGGGGCTGGTGTTGGGTCAGAAAGAGCATTTCCAATGTTCATTGTAATACCAAATAGTTCGAAATAAGCAGCAACGTTTTAAATAGATAAATACAGTAAAATATCTTTACCCAGTCATTTCAAGTTCAAAGTGACCCTTTCTTCTAAGGTTGTAGAATTCTGGGTTTTGAATGTGGCACACAAAATGTTTCCATGTGGTTCATATTTTTTTTAAGGAGGTGAAAAGTCATTCTTCACTGTGTGGCTAAGTTTTTTTTCTTATAAACATTAATTATGTTTTCCTGCAACCCTGACCACTTTGTGCCCCTGAGAGGAGAAGGTTACACCTGTGTCATCTTTATTTTGCTGTTGTCTGTAGTAAGTGCATTACCACTGTCTCCCTTGAGTAAATTACACATACTATAGCACAGTACATATACTATAGCACAGTATTGTCTTTCATCAGGTGAGACTGATGATGGCTACCAGTCATCATA
This sequence comes from Stomatorhinus walkeri, assembly GCA_026784285.1. Taxonomy (NCBI): domain Eukaryota; kingdom Metazoa; phylum Chordata; class Actinopteri; order Osteoglossiformes; family Mormyridae; genus Stomatorhinus; species Stomatorhinus walkeri. The sequence continues at coordinate 23,843,644 of JAODUD010000134.1, forward strand.
GAAACAACAGAATACACAATCTTATGAAATTGCTACTCTGAAACATTTCCCAGTATTGTAAAGTGATGTGAATTAATAAAGCCACTGTCATAAACAGTGACCCTCTGCAGCTTGCGGATGAGTTCACATATCCAGGGAGCATTGAACTGTAAGGCAGAAAGATGTTTTTGTGCTATCTGGAGGTCCAAACACTCAGTTTCAAAAATAAACCCAACTTCCCAAAAACAGTGCTGAACAATACACTGTCAAATGCATTAGAGTTGGAGGGTCATCACATTAGACATGAAGAAGGCTGCATGAGGAGAATATCTAGCCACCAGGACTAACATCGTGCATGGACACCAGAGCATGACTTCAGTTAAACCTGAAACAGAATTTTGGAAAGCAGAGTGGAATGATTGTGTAGAGTCTTCACTTTTGTTTTTTTCTCAACCTGATGTCAAAGTCAATGTAAACTTCTCTGTCATTCAGGCCAATTCAACAGTGTATAGTAGTACGCATAGAGTGCATAGTAGTATGCATAGAGTGCATAGTTATCAATAAAGGATTTTAATCATTGGTTTCCCTTTTAAAGTCAGTTACTATCTGGGCTCCTGACTAGCCATCGATGATCAAACGTAGATCTGATGGTGCCTCCTCACCCACGGCAATCTGAAGGATTGGGCTTAGTGAAAGCCGTGGTTGAACGGCCTTAGACAATCCGCATCTTGGAAGGATGGAGCAGAAGTTTTAGTAATAGAAGAGAAATTAGGAGAAAAGCCCTTTACTTAGCTGTAATCTATTAGTAATTATTAATTATAAAAAGCAGGCTTTTCTCTAGGTAGCAAGACATCATAACAAAAGTAGAGAGAGTTTGAGAGAGGTTATGTTTGGTTCTTAAGGTGTGTTTATCACATTTCCCATGCCTTCCAAGTTCCTGTGTCCCAGGGAATCGTATGTTATCCTGAAGGACTCCCCCAGTTTTGCTGACATCAGTCTTCCTGATCATGTTATTCAATTCAATTTCAATTCAGTTTTATTTATATGGCGCTTTTAACAACAGTCAATGTCACAAGGTACTTTACATATAACCGGCCCAAACCCCCCCAAGCAAGCCTGTGGTGACAGTGGCAAGAAAAAAACTCCTTCTAGCAGGAAGAAGCCTTGAGAGAAACCTAGACTGTGAAGGGGGCCCCATCCTCCTCTGGGCGACCAGGGAGCATGAAATTATGCACATATTTGTCTGGTATATACTGTACATCTCAGTGTTGCATACTGTACGTGTTGTAGTCATGTTACTTGATCTCTCCCGCCTACTCCAACCTCTCCTTCCTCCAGCGTCTCAGCATTTCCCTTTCATTTCTCTAGCAGGGTTTTTTCTTCATAAAGGCCAAAATAGACCTAAAGATTCTCTGTGTCCTTGGGAAGCCACTAACATTGTGGTGTTTAGAGCAGAAGGGAAGCATGGTGGTTCCAGCGCACCATAGAAGTTCTGGAGTGTCCTTCTGAGAAAGAACAAAGTGTCAACCCCTACTGGTTCAAGAAGAAAGAAAATCTTGTTTCTTACATGACTTGCAACTCTTTGTGTTCCCTGTAGTGTTTAGCTATGGTGACACCTAATCAGAATGTCACTTCATTACTGATTAGGTTGTGACTAAATCAAACACCCCCCCCCCCCCCAACTGAAAGTGCTGGTAGATTTCTCAGACATCTTTCTAACCAAAGCTAATTTGGTGATGAGAAACACCCTTGTTGTTAACGATCTGTCGTAACAGCCTTGATTTAATAATGTCTTTAGTCACCATACTTTAAAATCAAGAATAAGCACCACGCGCATTGTCCTTTCTGCTTTTGAGGTCTGTGATAACTTTATTATTGCATGAAAATCCTAAGGTTAGCACCCAGTTCAAACACACACAATCACAGGATGCCCATCAAAGGTCTAGTGACATAGACCACATACTTATGACATTTATTATTTTAGGCAGCAGCTCTGTTATAATGAGATGAGGAAGACACTTAAGCTCATTGGTTCCTTTCTGTACCTGTCCTGGCTTGTCCTTGTTCCTCTGTGTTCAGTAACCAAGCATCACCAGTATGCGAGGTTATCTGTCTAACAACCTGCCTGTGGAATTCAAACAAGGAGATTCTTTGGCAGATTATACCACCTTCTGGTAAATGGCATCTTCACCGAGCTGGAAGTCCCGACTTGATGTCCTAATGCTGAAACAGGCAAACACTCAGGTGAGGGTCTGTAAGGCGTGCCTTAAATTTGATGCTAATTATGGGTTTTTGGGAGAAATCATCCACGGGAAAACTACAAATGTGAAAATACAGGTCTGAGTTTGGAATTTTAATGCTAAAGAAGGTAAATAGATCACAGTATGTGGACCAAATTGACAGAAATGATTCAAGTCTGGCAGCCGTGATATCATCACAGCTCTCCGTTCCCTCGTAGAGGGGCTGCATGAGTCATCCTGGTCTTCTAGGTCTCTGTCCTTCTGGCATCTTCTAGACCTTCAACGCTGCTGCTTTTCAGGCTCCCATTGCTGATGGGATGATTGAGGGTCATGCCTTTCAGATCAGGAGGTTTGTCATTGTCACCGCCAAACGGCAAACTCGCAAAACAGTGCGTACTAGTACCACTGTCCAGAACACACTGACAACCAGTTCAGGAAAGTCATGAAAATATCTATAAAAATGAATTCCGACAGAATATTTTATTGGAGTTCTGGATGGGTCAACAAATTACAAAAAACAAACCTCACAATCAGAATATATTATTATATTTTAAGCTGCTCCAGACAATATTTATTATACATATAAGAAATGTATTGTTCAAGTATAATGGACATAAGGTAAGGAAATCTCTTTTATAATATCTTGTTAAAGCGCATTTTTGTTCTGATTTGATACCCTGGAGACATTTTGATCGTTCACCACATTACTAATATTGTGGTTGATCCACGGGCTGCTGTTATTGCTGAACATTATACCCCTTGCAGTATCCCCATACACTTTGGCTGCCAACTCCCACCAATGGCAGCGGGCACCTGACGCAAAACACCACTAGAGGTTTAATCACCCCTCCCACTCCCTGAGAACAAGGGTTGTCACATGGCCTGCCTTTGTTGTCACCCACACTGCGGTGACACAGACGGACAAGCTGCCAGACTCATAACAATCTCCTATCCATGTCTCCAGGTGGTGACCTCACCATCTGCATATTCTGGTGGGGGGGCAGGCAGTGTCACATGTTAATTTATGGTTAATGTTTATGTGTGTGTACTGGGCAATAATGATAAGATTGTATTACAGGGGATAATCTTGTGCTGAAATACATCACATCACATACTGAGAGAAATAATTTGGTCTTTGTTATACAGCAATGATTCACCTAATTCATCTGCTTTTCATGAAAATGTCAAAATTTAAAACACTAACCCTCTTATTTCCTTTTCATCTTCGTCATCTTCTTGATTTTGGGAGTAACTGTATTACGTATAAAATAGCGGTTACAAAACTCAGTTGACAGCCATCCCCATAAACTATGTCACTGTTTATTTCTTAGCAGTTGTAAAAATGAGCCAGGCAGTCAGAGACCAAAAATACCCTGAAATACATTACAAGTATTTTGAAATTTAGACGTCATTTACAAGTCTCCCCCCTCCACCACCAACCACCCGCCCACGGGCCCAGTATGTTTGACACAGTACAGTACTATTCACTGCCCAGTTGTCATCATAGTGACCATATTTTAAATAAATGTGCAGCAATATCCTTACCCGAGGAGAAACTTCAAGAGAACTTTCTAGAAGAATTTCACTTACAGTAGTTTCACCTAGTGGTGAGGTTTTGGGTTATATTGAGTAAATCAGTCGAATTGCTGTACCAGCAGGTGCCTGCGTTATATCAGCTCCCACCAGTTCAAACCAATTGATAGGGTCTACTGGTTCCAAATGGAATTTTCACTTTGATGCACATAAGATGGATCTCTAGTGGTATCCATTGGGTTTTTGGATGGCTGGAGATGTCTGTATTATTCACTAATAGATCAACAACGTCTAACACACGCGCAAAACAATGCGGACTAGTACCACTGTCCAGAACACACTGACAACCAGTTCATGAAAGTCATGAAAATATCTATAAAAGTGAATTCCGACAGAATATTTTATTGGAGTTTTGGATGGGTCAACAAATTACAAAAACAAACCTCACAATCAGAATATATTATTATATTTTAAGCTGCTCCAGACAATATTTTTTATACATATAAGAAATGTATTGTTCAAGTATAATGGACAAAAGGTAGGGAAAGTAGCCCTGTCACCCAAAAGAGCTAAGTTAAATGTGTTAAATACACGCACAAGCGGACCACGGATGATCTGTTAC
>JAODUD010000134.1:23900733-23915744 GCA_026784285.1 Stomatorhinus walkeri
GAGTGTCGCAATTCAGATGTGGGGTGAGGGGGGGGGGCGTGGCGGAGTCTCCAGCCCAAAGAGTCGCTCTACAGGGGTGGGGCGTCGGTGTAAGTAAAGCCTTGAAACGGGTTAAATCTGGCAAAGACACCTGATCTGACAGAATCGTGTCCGGCATTCCGAAGGCATTCGCCACGCTGCTGTGTTAAGTACAGCCTCACCGCCCATCTGTCACTGTGCTGCTGTGCTTTAAGGAGACCGTGGTCATGCCTGTGCTGATGAAAGCTACCGGTTCCCACTTAAATGACTTTTGCCCCGTCGCTTTGACCTTCGTACTCATGAAGTGCGTGGAAAATCTGGTCACGCATCATTCTCGACTCTCATTGCACTGCTCATCATCCTCTTTGCCACAGTTTTTCATGTAATTGTCACCCCATGCAGCCTTGACTTCAACTGCGGACATAAGAATGTCTTCCTCGGATCACTTGAGACAATAAAAACTTGGAACTGAAAACATACTTCCTAGAATGTTTTATTTCAGATTACTCACTGATGACTGGTCTTCATTTGAAACCAGCGTATGAAACATTGTAACAATAAAAATAGGTTCTGGTTGTAAATGAAAACAATCTGTGATGTGATTTGGGTCAAAACTGGACCTTTGTAAGCTGCTGAAGCATATGGTATATCCAGACTTGTCCTGGTGGTAATTCAAGCAGCAGAAATGAGCTTCCTCCGCACGGTGTCTGGGCTCAGCCTTAGAGAGGGTGGGGGGCTCAGACATTCAGGAGGGGCTCAAAGGAGAGCCGCTGCTCCTCTGCATCAAAAGGAGCTGGTTGAGGAGGTTCAGGCAAATATCTAGGTTACCTCTTGGATGACTCCCAGGGGAGGTGTTAATGGCATGTCTAACCAGGAGGAGGCCCCGAGGCAGACCCAGGATACGCTGGAGAGATTATATCTCTCAGCTGGCCTGGGAGCGCCTTGGTATTCCCCCGGGGAGCTGGAGGAGGTGGCTGGTGAGAGGGAGGTCTGGGCAGCCCTGATTAGACTGCTACCCCTATGATCTGACTCCTGCGGATAATGGATGGATGATGATGTGACTAATGTGCAAATGACACTAAAAATATAAGAAAAAAATAGCTTTAGTTGTAACATTTCAATTCCTGAATAATAACATATTTCAGTTTTTCCTTTGTTAACATCTGTCTATAAAATACAGAGAACATAAACAGGGTTATTGTGATCCCCCACAATTCCATTTGCGGTATTTTTTATCTGTGAAATAAGGCGAAATTTCGCCTCTATGGGCTGACAAGGCTATTAGGGATGTGGTGGAAACCATAATTCTTTTATAATCTTCTGCAACAGTTCCTAGGAACTGGGAGAAAAATTACAACTAGACACTTTATGACTTTCCATTTAGTTGGAATTATTCACATCTGAATCATCTGTTTTGAGGGTTATATCCAGATTTTCTTGTTGTCCAGGTCATTAAAATTCTGTTATAATCTATTATTACCTGTATGTTTAATGTTTTTTTTTATTATAATAATAATAATAATAATAATAATAATAATGATAATAAGACATATTTAAAAGTATTTTAATTAATTTTCATTCTTAACAAAGCCCCTGTCTGTGTTTTAGTGCACACGCTTGTTGTGCTTCCAGTTGTCACACGTGCCCTTACCCGTGTCGTATATGAAATCGCTGTTATGTTTGGGTCAGGTGATTGTTTGCTGTGTTAATCATGTAAATAGTTAAATAAAAAGCAGCCATTTCCCCGCCAATTAAGCTTTACCTGTTGCCGCCACTGCGGTGCCTTAGGCTGCCTGGCGCCGCACTGGTGTCAGAAGCGGGATGCCAGAACTGGGCCTATTGGCAGCACTGGAGGGGGCTCTCAACAATCTCCTTCTGGCCCTGCCTCTGTCTTCCTCTGTCTCTAATGAGTTCCAGATTTTTCTGTCGTTATTAAAAATATTCTGTCAACGATGGAAAACATTCGGTTCACATAACCTCTGGTTATTTCCAAGTTCTGTTAACATTGAACCCATAATTCTGATAGCAGTATGCTGGATGGTATAAACGTCTTCTGCTTTACATGTGGTTCTGTACAGCCCGGGTTGCCCCGAGAAGAACAGAAATACTGTCCATGAAAGGCTGTGAGTTTCCTTGTGTAAATACAGTAAACTCCAAAATAATAACCATGTGTGGATTTCGTGTGAGGTCCTAGCATGATGTCTAGTGTGAGATAAATGTCAAATCTTGCATGAGGAATGTAACATCAGAATCTGGGGAAGAGGAGACATGCGTGGGCTCTGCATCAAACAAGAAGCAGATCAGGGCAGACGGGCAGTGAGAGGATGCTTCCCATGGCGATACTGAGAACAGGTTTCTCATAACATAAGTTAGAGATAATAAAAATGTCAATAAGTCAACCCGCTAGCTTCCATTAATCTTATTAGTATTTCTATGCTCATTTTTACACCAAAGACTATTTGGTGAAGCACAAGTGGTGCAAAAAAAAATGATTTTTAACAGATATTCATGTCATTCTTAACAGTTGGAGAAACGTGAAGCAGGACCTTATTATTGGGAGCCAACCAGAGCTAAGTGGAGAGTCAAGCTTCAGTTGAAAATTCACACTACAGAAAAGTTTTTGTCATTTACTCTTTACTCTTTACGTTGGAAATCCTGGTTAGAGTAGGTTAGTTAAGCGTGGAGATGGGGGTTATGAAGTCATGTAGATATTTTCGTAGCGCTATCGGCTGACTATTTCACTCTTGATGCTAGCAATTTGATTAATCGCTTACCTTATATCCTTATTCTCCAAAGGGCTCCGTCTGTTCCAAGTATGTTTTGTCTTTGTCTCCCTGCAAAGGAGCAACTAATAACAGAACAGATGGCAGCTGAAACAGATCACACTAATTTAGATGCCAGCTATGCCACAAGTCTGGGTAATCCTACTTTTTTAGTCCCTAAAGGTCTCAGCAGGTCATCTGAAGAATTTCCAACCATCTGTCTAACTGCCATCCATGTCACGTCTGTGACAGTCTTAAGAACTTCTGTTGAAAATTAGGCAAAAAATTCACCACAAATCATGAACATCCTGTGTCTGAGAAATTCCTCCCCATACTGTTGCACTGAAACCACTTAACTAGGTTATTTGTTATTTCAAATAAACACAGATGCTTGAATCTCTGCAGACTCATTAGATCTAATCGTCCATTACAGGTAACACAAAACAGTTGGTGAAGAATGGGCTTTGGTGGGGTAATATTGGTCCCAAAGGTCCAAATCTTCCGGGAGAGTCTCTTCCTGATCTCTCTTTGTCTTAATGGATTTGGATCACCTGACTTCGGGGAAAAGAGTTTTAACTCTGCTCACTGAAACACCTTCTTCCAAGCACAAATGTTTTACTCCTCCTTTCCTGTAAATTCCTCTACCACCATCCATCTCTCTCCCTGCAGTTCCATTGCCCAGTATCCCTCTGACTTCCCCCCACCCAGATTCTCTTCCTGGCCAACTCTGTGGCCTCCAGATAAACTGTTCAATGGTAAAAAAATTGGCACCAGTACCTGAGCAGCCAGTAAAAGATATGAGTGTGAATGTGTCCTCTTAGTAAAATATCATTCCATTCAAAAACAACATGCCATCTCAACTACTGAATATTTGGCTGTATTGCAGAGACGTACAACACTACCTGTCATTCCCTGCTCGTCCGATCCTCCTGTGTGCCACGCCCCCTGGTTAACCTCGTGTGGAATCCCTGTGTCATCGCATGTGATCTGCTTGTTCCATGCCCCTGCGCCGTTTCCTCATTAAATCCCATATTCCTCAATCCTTCGTGTTCCTCTCCTGCTTCACCAGTCCATGTGCCTAGTAACAGCATGACACTACCTGTTGTACAAAAGTCCATGGTGTTAAATGTGGCTATTGGTACTTTTGTGTTAATCTTTGTTAGAAATCGTTGTGATCCCGGGGTCAAGGGTCTCTTGATGGCAAAGTAGTAAATTAACATCTAGCAGGCAATAATGGCATCAGACAGAGAGGGGGTGCTTGACAGAAAACCAGACTGGGCAGTGATTTGTTCCCTAACTGTGGGTCCTCAACCAAGGTTCCCCATCAGCCACATATAGATGCAAAGGGTGGATGGTTGAATGTTGGAAATGGTACATTAGATCAGGAAATGGACAGTAGCAATTGAGGGGAGAGAACTATGGTATGGATATAGAGAACAAAGGAACATATTTAAATGGCCACAGCAGCAATGTCTTCTTACCTTGTTTATGCACAATATCTCCTTTTTAAGAAGATGTTTTGGATGAACTGTATCTTTCTTCGCCGACATCAAAACCAATGTTTCCTCTGGGGGAGCACTCATACCTTCCAAGAAAGTAACATGTGGCCTGCTCCGCTAACTCAATCACCCTTGCAGTGGGGATTGGTTATCTGTTCATAAAAAACTGCCATATGATTGGGTAGTATTGCATTTGTTTCTGTATTGTTTTAGGCTGATGTGTGCGATCAAACAGTGTTCTTTACCGACAGTTTATTGAAGTTTCCCATTTTCCTCCAGGTTAAATTTTATATGACAACAAGTCGATCTATCATTTATATTGCCCAACCCTAGTCATCAGATATAATCACTTCTCCTCTGCATTGTAATTCCCTTTGCACCTCATTAGAAAATGCTTGATTCTAATCAAGTAGTTTTGTTCAGCTGTTCAATTTTTATTTCAAACCCACATGCCTGAAAAACTGAATACGTTGTAAACATATGGATCTAAAACTGGATGGTGCTTTTCCTCGGGATCAAAGAGAAATGTCATCTTGTCATAGTCATATGTTTCACAGTGCCTTGGTTTCCCCATCAGATGTTTCTTGGCTCTCGTCTGATCATTACTGCTTGATTACAAGCACAAGTAAGCGATCTCTCTCCTGAGCATGAGCAGTATTAGCATGTGATACTTTGACCAGGTGCAGTGACAGAAAGGCTTGCAGTGCACTTGGCTGGATTTCAGATCCGCAGTTGAAGGGTGGGTTCAAATGCTTGCCAAGAGCCAAAACAATAAGAAACAGCAACGTTGCCATGGCTGACACCTACCCTGACGAAAAGGACCCCTTGAGTAGGAAATATTTAGATAGCTACCTTCTCCCTTAGGTGCTGAATATACATAATTACACATTGTTGCTTTTATGTTTCAGAATCATTGTGTTGTGTAAATATTTTTGCCTGCTGTTGGTTTTATTGTCTACCACTGTATTTTTATCTCATGAATGGCACCCGTATAAAACCATCACCATAACTCGGATGGTAACACTACTTGTAGTAGTACATGCTTAATTAACCAGTAACTAAGTGTTAGTAATGCACTGATCCCATGCTTATTCATCAATAATCAAGCATGACAATTCATGTATTTCTTGGGGGAAACCCATATTAGTTATTGCAGTTAATAAGTAATTTTTGCCCCTTAAGTGAAGTCTTACCACAGTCAAAATGATTCTCATTCAAAAGAGATTAAGAAACCTGTGCTATTAACTAACATTAGCAAGACTAATATTACGTTTTATTTTTAGTCTATAGTTTTCTATATGTATCTGGAAAAGGTCACCTTAAGTCCTTGGATCTAACAATTGTGTTTACAACTGATTCCTGCTCATTCCGATTATGAGAGCTGAGCCCTCATTACCACCAACCAAAAGCTTTGAATTTTATTTCCAAATAGCGACAATACAATCCATTTGGCTGTCGCTCTGTATGTCATGCCCGATCGTCCGATCCTGATTCCTAATAAACAGGTATACACTATTACCCGATGACCCACCATAGGTGACAATGTGATAGTTCGATGACTCCCGGGCCAACCTGTCAGTGCATGCAGAAGATGACCAGCATTATCAAACACACAGAAAAAGTCGTCTTATACGGCTACTCTAAAATAAGATGACTGGAGTGAGACTGCACGCTTGCATGCCAGATAACCCAAGGGGCATTTTACAGAACCAGCAATGCGAAATCATGGCACCAGGGTACCACAGTATCACCAGAAGCTGTCTGGGCTGCCCAGCTGGACCCAGAGGACACTTTTAGAGAGTGATATAAAAATTCCTTTACCCCTCTATCTATTCATGTACTCAACTTAAGAAAACAGGAGGGATAGCCCTTGTCTGTCTTAATGACCTGTCTGTTGAGTTATTTATTTACTTATTAATTACTGGATAATTTTACAATAATTTATTTTGTAATTCTCTTACAAGAGAATCTTGGTGTGTGGTCGTCTTCGTGTGGTCTGTGTTGAATGCTGTATGTGTTATGTGGTGTATTCCTGCTGCACACGAATATGCTAATATGCTAATAATTAAAATAATAATAATAATAATAATAATAAATTTTATTTGGAACAAGCTTTACATTTGAAGCAAATCTCAAAGTGCTACCAAATAAAAACGTCATAGTAAAAACAAAATAAAACACCTTTAAAAATGTGGCAACCTGCAAGGGTAATTAAAAGCCATAAGTTCTGCTAAAAATAACTCTCAGGAGTTTATGGGGCCCTTAGATGGTCCTTGAGGGGGTTCCATCAGCGAGGGGCGGCAGAGCTGAAGGCCCGATCACCCATGGTGCTGAGCTTAGTGCTGGGGAGGAGGAGGTGGTTGGAGTTCGTAGAGAAGAGAGATCATGTTGAGGTTAGTGGGGTAAGTAGTTCCTTCAGGGAGGGGGGCACCGGCATAGATACACTGCCACACTGGTGAGTAAGAAAGTAAACCTTGTTTTCAGTCCTGGCAGAGACAGGAAGCCAGTGAAGTGAATGAAGAATGGGTGTAATGTGTTCATGTTTTCGCACTCGAATCAGGATCCTTCCTGCACTATTCTGAATGTACTGTATTCTATGAAAACTCTTACCAGGGATTCCAGTGTGAAGTGCATTGCAGTGATTCAGTTTTCAGCATCGAATATTGTCAGAATAGGATGGAGTGTCATAGTATTTCTAAGATAGTGAAATGAAGTCTTGTGGTGAGTTGAGATTCAAATCTTACACCCAGGTTGGTGTAAGAATTACTCATACAATCACCGTGGGCCCCACAGCCTCACTTTAGACGCTGAATTCTCACCTTAAATACATTTAATCACCCCAGAGCCCACTGACTCGCATCAAATCCCACATTCTCACTCAATCAGCCTAGATCCCAAATGTTTGCTATTCACACTCTGCCAAACTCAAACCCACACACTCACCCTAAGTATCACATCCAACATGCTCACTTGCATCTCACAAGGCACATACTGTAAATCCTTCTCCAACTACTAGCCTTAGGTCCCACCCTGTCAGGTCATCCAGTTATCTTCTGAACTCCTATAGATCCCTTGAATCAAGGTACAGTATTTTTTGGTTTCGGCTCATGGTATGAATTAATATCTCTGCTAGACTTGTCACGCTCCGTCCGTTCGAGCCTCGTGTGTGCCACGCCCCCCTTGCTCCCTGTGTTCAATCCTGATGGAAACCACCTGTTGTTCATCTGTGTGATTGTGATCATGCGTTTCTTGTTGGTTTCCTGTTAGTCTGTTGTATATAGTCCGCGTCTGAGTTAGTATCCCCAGATCTGTCATTGTGATGTTTAGTGGCGTTTACCCGTTCGTCTCATTAAATAAACCCCGTGTTCCCTGAACCTGCCCTCTTTCGAGTCTTCCCTGCTCCACGCCGCCAACATCCAGGCACGCTGCACCCGCAGTCGTGACAAGACTCACCACTGTTTATTTAGTGTTTTTGTAGGTGTGACGGCATTGCAAAATCTTATATAAAAACACAACCCTGAAAATGACAAAATAATCAAAAGGCCAGAGCTTTAGGTGACCTTAATATTCATGAACCCCAAGTTGTCCATTCAGAAGATGAATGGCCATACCATGTACAATGGTCTTACTTATCCAGTTTAGCAGTGAATTCTCCTTGAAAACATCTGGAGAACATATGCTTCAAACAATTGGGAAGTTGAAGTATGATAAAAATGGCTGTTTTACAAATAATGCATTACATTCTCAGATTTCAACCCTGATACCTGTTCCCAATGGGCCTAAAAGTAGATAAAAAAATTGGACTGACCAATTTATGTATGTAACCAAAATGCGAAATCTTAAAACTGGATTACTATTCCTTGAATGTTCTCTTTGAATACCGCTATGAAAAATAACACGTGGTTCATAAAAGGCTAGCAAGCATTTTTATTTCAGTTTTTATGAAAACACATGATGGTTTTTATATGTTCACTGCAAGTCAGTGTTTTGTCTTGTATGATTATGGCCACATTCGTACCAAAAACACACCGGGCATGTAAGGCACTCAAGGGAAAAGCCTATAGAAAAAAAATGTAAAACTTTTACATGAATTTTATATCTTGCCATTTGTGAGAACATATGGCTTTAATAGGAACATGTGTGTATTGCACGTTATTTCTTAAAAAAAATACTTGTAAATAAATTCAGCTGTGCAATACACTGGAAAATAAAAATATATTACAACCACCTACTGAAAGTACATTACATTCAATACAAGAAAAAAAATGCCAAATAGCAATAACAAGTTTCACTGTATACAGTTACGCACACCGTTGACCTGGCCTGATCCAATCGGTCCTTTGCATTTGGCCATAAATTTTCATTGACATCACACCGAATATCCAGCATAACCAGCAGCCACTGCATCTAAAAGTGACATCTGATCATGTGGCCAAAGGTCACATACCTTCCGTCCCCATGCAGAAAAAAATTATTCAGTGGGGTTGAGGAATGGAGGGTATGGTGGCAAGAATAACGACATCATCCTGGAATGGGCAATAAACCACTCTGTGCCTTGGCAGGAGTGATGAAAGGACACATTGTCCCACACAATCACAAATACTGGTGAATCCTTCCTCTCCCTCCTATGGGAGGTAAATGCTAAATCCTACAGTAGTGGGTTACAGTAAAGACACCGATGCATAATTTTTTTTCCCAGAGACTTTCCTCAAATTACACCACTACAGTAATATACACAAATTTTACACACCTGAGGCTTTGGAAGTGATTGGAATACCTGAATTCAATGATTTGGAGGGGCAATATAGTGTATCTCTTCTTATTCATTTGGTTTAATTAGACATGAGAAAATGTATATTATATTCTCAGAACACTAAGGGAATGCATAAAATGAAAAAGGATGTTTCATTTTCCAAAGGAAGGCTGTGCCTAAATTTCCACTGTATCCAGCAGCCCTATCCAGTGTGGACTTGACAGATGCCATTTGGGTCATTAGATTTTTAATATCAAGTGGCTTTGCTGTCCCTTCAGTTTCACAGTATTATTCTAGCTTCTGTAACAAGACCAACAAGGCAATTTTAATAGCAATAAACTCAGTATTAGAAACATGGGGGATCTTCATTCTGTCACCTAATAGGTATAATTGTGGTTGAACTGCTAATTCTAAACATAACCAGTTTCCCTAAAAGTTTTAAATTTTGGTCTGAAATACCGACAGGTATTTCACCACAGGACATTCCCATATACAGTGCATTTATTTCCATACTGCTGAGCCATTCTGTGCCATGTTTGCACCTGAGAGAATAATGAGAATTGGATATGTAATTTCTTTTAGTTACATTATAATCCCATTATAGGGGACTTGCTTATAACGGAATATCTTCTATAATGGACGCGGTCCGCTGGTTCCTATACGAACATACAGAAAAAGCATCGGATATAGCGGACTTGCATATAACGGAATTTCGCTTATAACAGACAAACAATTTGGTCCCCAGGGCCGCTTTTAGATGTAGTTTTGTTTGGCTATAACAGACATGCAGGCTCCGCCTACAAGGCGTGTGGCGTGCTGGTGATATCCAGCGCAGATATGGATGTAGTCGGGATTATTAATAGTCACGCATCTGGTCAGGTAAAGTTGGATTACTACATGTACAATATAATAACCTATACCACAAGTGTGTCTGCTGAGGTGTGGCATGAGTAAATGGTGTCCTGTAGTTGTGTTCTGGCCATACAGCAACTCTTAGTATAACGGGCTTTGGATATAACAGACTTTTTTTGCCAGATCCCTAAAAGTCCTTTGTAGCGAGATTGTACTGTATTTGTGTTTCTGTTACAAGTGAGTTTGAGGTTGCGTTTGCCTCTGTGGATCACGTCTCTGTGCCTGGGATTTTAAACTATCCAGTAAAGGAATGTTTTTGTACATTAGCTCAAGAAATTCTCATTGCTGACTGAATCAATGAAAAATAGCACCGTTGATGCATGTACAAGTCATTGTGCTTTACTCCAGCTGAAATACAGCTGTGGCGATAAGAAATGCAAAGTATATAAATGATTTTCAATTTAAATGCATATTCTTGTCATTTTGTATATGGTAGCACAATACCTAAGCAGCCAGTTATGAGTTGGAGTCTGTTCCCCTGCTTGTCTCTGAACAGTGTGTATGTTTTCCTTGCCTCCCATATCCTCCCTCTACAAAGGTCTCCTGGACCACACTGTCCAGCTGGAACTTTCCATCAGTCTATAAAACATTAACACTGCACTTTGCCAGGTCCTTTTTAATCTGATCTGGAACTGTTATAGGCTCAGTTGGGTCTCTGCCCTCGTTGTGCTGTTTGCATCATGAGACAAGCTTCTGTTGTTGGATGAGAACATTATTCAAGCCCAACTAGAAACACAATTTATACCAGAGTCTCAGATAGGCAAATCACATAGATATTCCAATGTTGGTCCAACTAGAAACACAATTTACACCAGAGTCTCAGATATGCTTATCACATAGACATTCCAATGTAGCTAGTCAGTGTGAGAGATCCAGGTCCTTCTCCAAAATCAACTATGTCTGAGCATCTGGTGGAATAAGTTGGGATCTCCAACTGTCATATATCCCATTGGACAAAGCATCACTTCTTAAAAAATCATTTGTTTCATAAATGTACCCACTGGGAATGTACATCCAATCCAATATGGCCCTTATAGGCATGCATGGGACTTAAGAGGAAAGATCACAAAAGCACTTTAAACGCCACAAAGCAATGTACAGTACAGTATAGTATACAGTATAGTATACAGTGTGGTATATAGTATAGTATACAGTATAATATACAGTGTAGTATACAGTGTAATATATAGTATAGTATACAGTGTAGTATATAGTATAGTATATAGTATACAGTGTAGTATATAGTATACTATACAGTATAGTATATATTGTAGTATACAGTGTAGTATACAGTATAGTACAGTATATTACCACCTCGTCGTCACCTTCAGACGTCTCTTCACAGATTACAAATCAGAGAGATAAATTAAGTCTCAAAATGTGAACCCAGCTAATAAAGTTTATTGAAGACATGAAGACACAAACAGTATCAGAAAAAAAGTACCAGTTTTACCTTTGAGGGTACAATTGCTAGTCACCGGGACTGTACCCTCAAAGGTTTTACAATTGTTCCCTAGCTTTAGCTGATATGGATTCTGATGAACATATTTGTACCACTGGGGTACATTAATGCTGTTTGTACCTTGAGCTGTATCCTTTACTCTGACAGTGAAGGGACCACAAACAGCCAACAGAAAAAATTAAAAGATGCAGATAAAGTAGAAATAATTGCACAAAATTGTCTCCCCCATATGAATTATGCAATGCCTGTGACTCCTCACTATTAACACTATGTGCTTGTAACCACAGAGATCAAAGTTCCAGGGTGAGCTGAGAGAAACCGAGGCTGGGGGAGTGTGTCTCAGATATGACACAGTAACCCTGTGCAGGGGTTAAGAGTGAAACAAGGGGGAATCTGTTTTACCTCAGTGGCTTAAACGCAAAACTAACTAAGATGTGGCATGTAAAAAACATCTCGAGAAATAAGCATTTAATCTCTAAATGCAAGCAGTCAATTAAAAGATCAAAAGTAATTTTTATATACCTGTAATCCAAAGGTCACAAGTTCAAAACCCATATCAGGCAGAATTATGTAATCGTTGGGTTCTTACCACTATGTCCCAGGGTCGCTAGCTGACCCTGCTCTCTCATCCTCATTTGTACATCGTTTTGGACAAAATCTTCTGCTAAATAAGTAAATGTAAATGCCAGAACCTTAACTGCTGCTGCATGTCGCTCAATGCTTTGGTGTTATTTTATGTTGCTTTTTTATTTTTGTTTATTGTTGGCTGCTGTAGTTTGTATATATTTATTTTCTTGTATTTGGCAGGAAAGTAAGAATTTCATGCTGTATTTCGTGCCCTTGAGCAAGACCCTTGACCTGCAATTGTTTCATCCTGGGTATGATGTTACTCTACATCCAGCCCTATAAGGGGGTCCTACAAGTTGGGGGTTGGTGGCAGGATTGGCGCTCCAGCCACCAGAAAAAAAAACTCACTCTGATCCATTTGGACTAGTGTGGTGCTGAGGTATTATCTGTCACATGGCTGCACTCAGGCTCTCATCCCTGAGGTGGTTTGTTGTGTGGTTGGTTCGGCAACACACCGTATTCACTGCATGCTCCTTATACACTGTATTCACTGCATGCTCCATATGCACACTGTATTCACTGCATGCTCCATGTGCACACTGTATTCACTGCATGCTCCATGTGCACACTGTATTCACTGCATGCTACATGCACACTGAATTCACTGCATGCTCCATGCACACTGAATTCACTGCATGCTCCATGCACACTGAATTCACTGTATGATCCTTACACACTGTATTTACTGCATGCTCCATGCACACTGAATTCACTGTATGATCCTTACACACTGTATTTACTGCATGCTCCATGCACACTGTATTCACTGCATGCTCCATGCACACTGAATTCACTGTATAATCCTTACACACTGTATTTACTGCATGCTCCATGCACACTGTATTCACTGCATGATCCATGCACGCTGTATTCACTGTATGATCCTTACACACTGTATTCACTGCATGCTCCATGCACACTGTATTCACTGCATGCTCCATGCACACTGAATTCACTGTATAATCCTTACACGCTGTATTTACTGCATGCTCCATGCACACTGTATTCACTGCATGGTCCTTACACACTGTATTCACTGCATGATCCATGCACGCTGTATTCACTGTATGATCCTTACACACTGTATTTACTGCATGCTCCATGCACACTGTATTCACTGCATGCTCCATGCACACTGAATTCACTGTATAATCCTTACACACTGTATTTACTGCATGCTCCATGCACACTGTATTCACTGCATGATCCTTACACACTGTATTCACTGCATGATCCATGCACACTGTATGATCCTTACATACTGTATTTACTGCATGCTCCATGCACACTGTATTCACTGCGTGATCCTTACACACTGTATTCACTGCGTGAGCCTTGCACACTGTATTCACTGTGTGATCCTTACACACTGTATTCACTGCATGCTCCTTGCACACTGTATTCACTGCATGCTCCTTACCTCTCTCGTACTTTTGTGGGACTATGTATTTGTTTTTGTAAAATGAAGCTGGCCCCGGATGTTCTCACTGAGCATGACTGACTGGGGAAATAAAAATCCAGGAAGCCCCTTTATGTATCTTTCATGAGTGAAGGTCAAGTCAGGGTGTGCTGCGCAGTCAGGGTGTGTGAGGGGAGTCAGGCTGCCACCCCTCCGCAATCAATGACTTTGAAGGCACTGATCCCACAAGCTTAACGCTCCTTATCGTACCTCCAGTTGGCTCATCTCTGGGTTGGGCTCTTGGCTCCGTCGCCAGTTTTGCTAGTCAGATTTATTTGTCGAGACAGAGCAAAGGAAATCCTTGGTACAGTGTATTCAAACTGGAAAGGGATGTTGAAAAGGGAGGACATCCATCACTGCAAGATCGGCTGCAGCTCTAAAGGCTGTGATGTTTGCCCAGAGGCAAACATATCATGTCAGTACACTGCCACACGTTTTTTGCTGTGACAGTGGGTCACGGGGACATTAGTGCAACGTGGAAAAAGATTGGGAGAGAGGGGGGTAGCATCAGAATTCTAGAGAACAGCTGGCAGATGCTGTGTGTATGTCAGTTCCTGCACATATTAACATTACTGGTTTTCAGGTTGTCAGCGAGGGGGTGGGGTGGTGGGGGCAGTGAAGGGGGTTTCAGATCCATGTAAGGCAAAGATGTAAGCAATTGGTGCTTTTGAGAGGACCTGAAGTTCAAAAAAAGTTCAATGCGAGGCAGCCAATCACAGTGTCTCGTGAGTACGTGTGAATGCACACAGCCTCAAGAAACTGTAAACAACTATTTGTCACTGTACAACGTCTGCTTTTGTAATTTGCTATGAAGCTTGCATCTTATTAATTGGTTGTTTACTGAGGTTGTATATAACGCCACTCTGCCTTTTGATCGTTTAGTCTGGCTTGGCGCGATTGTGCTACTCCCACTGCAGGCCTCCCTCAGTATTTGTGACAGAAACATCTGGTGGGGGCCAGAGAAAGCTCTCCACAGCCACAGCCCCCAGCCTATCTAGAAAGAGTGGGGGCGAGCATAGAACAGACCCCTTGTCCAGCTGGTGCACCAGGTCCAGTGCAAAAGTTTATGATGTTGTCTACCAAGGAGCTGTAGGGACTCAGCAGAAGGGCAGGGCAGTCTGAAAAAAACCTAGAGGGTAGGACAGGAGTACAGAGGGAAGCGGTCATTTCACTGTTATTCCACACAAACACACAAAACCACACACAGCACTGATTGCACTGTGATAAACTAGACACACATACTCAAATACATAGATAAGACTCACTGGGGGCAGCACTGTTACCTGGCACCTCTGGGACGTGGGTTCGAGTTTCTGCCCTGGCTGTCTGAGTGCAGTTTGCATGTTCTCCCCATGTCATTGTGGGTTCTCCGGGTTCCCCCCACAGTCCAACAACATGCACTGGAGTATGAAGTTCCCCATAGGTATAAATGGTGGGAGAAACCTTCCAGCAAAAGCCCAGCTGCACAAAGGCAAAGTCTCACCAGGAGAGAAAACCAAAGTGGCTCCACTCCAACGAC
>JAODUD010000134.1:23934302-23947206 GCA_026784285.1 Stomatorhinus walkeri
CTCTTGTTATTTAAGGTAAACTCTTTATTAGCAATTTTACATTACTGCGTCACAAAGCCGGAACTGACAAGGAGAAGGTACACTATTCTACTTCCTGTGTCTTTTTAGTGCCTGGTTGTGGTCTTGCCTAGCCAGGATTCTTATCTAGGGTTCTGTATAACACAGCGAGATCTGTTGGTCAGCTAGATAACTCGAAAGATTTAAGGTACCCCAGTTTAGATGGACTTCAGCTTTCTTCACTTACATTTTGCACAGACTACCTTAAATCCAACAAGTTAACCCAAAAGTCCAAATTCACGATACAGGCAACAGGTTTACAATTTTAGTTTGCCTGAGTCAAGATGCCAATTTTCTGGAGTCCCTTGTTCAGCTTTGGCCGTGTTTGTCCTTATTTTCTTGGTTCCTGTGTTCCGGTTTCTCCATTCCTCTTCACCTGGCTTTTTGTTTCAATGGACACTTCATTCCTTGTGGGAGAACCGGTTTAGTTCAGGGTGTTTTTTGCTGGTACTCTGAAACTTCCATTCATCCATTTTCTATACCCACTCATCCTATTCAGGGTCTTGGGTCTGGAGCCTGTCCTGGGGGCTACTGGTGCAACCCAGGATGAGGCACCAATCCATCACAGGGCACACTTGTACATATGCACACCTATGCGCAATTTGGTAACTCCAATTAACCTCAGCATGTTTTTAGACCGTAGGGGGGAAACCCCACAATTACATGGGGAGAACATGCAAACTCTACACAAATGGATCCAGGGCAGAGACTCAAATCCTGGTCCCATAGGTGTGAGGCAGGAGTGCTAACCACTGTTAGCATTAAATATTATGTTAATACAAAAATGCTAATGAAGACCTCAACCACTAGATCCAAATGATTAAATAAACCGTGATCAGGTTGCTTAAACTTCATAATTACAGGCAATTTTTCGAAATACTTATGTTTGGTTCAGCGTCATTCAAATCACGGTCCTCGAGGTACAAGCACTGCCTGACTGCTGACAAGACCTGTCAGTCAGGTGTGAAGCCTCTGACCAATCAGAATCAGTAATTATTAAACTTAACTACCTGGTAGAACTGAAAACAAGGCCTGGATTTGGAATCGAGTGCAAATAGTATTGAAGTTTAGGGAGGGACCATCTAGGGTGTGGTTACAGATGTGATGATCAGGGGCGGCTGTTGTAAAATTTGTTAGTGCCAAGTTGTATAATGACTGTAATTATACAAGGAAATAAGCGCATGAATTATTCTCCCTCTGTCAATTATTTTTCTGACTGATTTTCTCTTGGGAACTGTTGAAATGTGTGCTCAACAGTAATGACTAAGCGTGAATGATCTGATCTGAATGCATATATTGTGTGGCGTAATCAAAGAGATTTATGATCTACAGACTGGATCGTATGAATCTGCCATTTTTTCCCCAGCCGAAATAAACAACGTTTTTCCACTAATTTTGGATGTGTGTATGTTGGCTTTACCTAGAAGCTTGAAGACTGCCTCACTGTGGTTTCTTTGGGTACTGCAAGACTTCAGTACATTTCTTATTTTTCCTTTCAGAACAATACAATGGTGTAACAGATAGTTTGATACTGGGGGGAACACAGTAATTTAAATGTACAGTTCTGTTTCTTGGAAGGAAGAATGAAGCAAAATTAAATATTTATGTCAGTGCATAACTTCTAACAAAGTTATAAATCATAGGGTGATGCTCACTTCAAAGTGTAAGGTGACCAAGAACTCGCCCACATGCAAATATGCTTTTGTTGATTTAACTTGAACAGGAGAAAAAGGCTATGGAGCACATGCAAAACACACGTCATATGGATATATTGGGGTATGCAACGGTCTGGATTTAAACAAATAAATTGTACCCAACAGGTGTTCGACTGTGTTTAACTGTGTCCTCCTAAGATCCAGCAATCCGTTTTTCATTAATTTTTATTAATTTATGTTTTTGCTAATATCTCTCATAGTATACGTGATACTTTATTGTGTCATTATTCCTTAAAGAGGACAGTTAGCACTTTAAGATGACATCACACCTTGCCAACTTCTTCCTGTTAGATCTACATTTTAATTAATATATTAAAAACAGGATCTCAGAAGGATATGAATAAATCTGTCTTCGCTGGCTAGCGACTTTCCTTATTTAATTTTTTATTGTGTAAATTGGATCTTATTTTCCATATTAGGAAAAAAGCAGCTTTCTTTCCATCCCTCCTAGATCTTACTGCTCACAACACATATTGCGGTGAATGACTTCTTTTAGACATTAGCTACCTGGATTGTATGATGTGCTGTAGGCATTTAGCAGCCACGATTGTATAGTTCTGCAAAGTAAAATCATGATGTTCAATATGCTGTCACTCTAAAATCTAGGATATGGTACGTAAACAAGTAAAAATTAAGAAAACATCATAAAAACATCCATAAAATGCCTTTAAACCGCATGGAAAAGAACATGAAAAGTGGTGCTGGGGACCCTTAGTGGCCACATGGTTTGTGTTTTAATGTTTTTCTCCTTCCCTTTGTGGTTTTTGGGACGTCACTTCAAAGGGATGGGGCTTGCCCCATCTGGAGAACAAGGCCTGACCTTTGCATCTGCCGAAACTGTGAGGCTGCCATGGGTTTGTGGCGAGTCCCGATTTCCCTGCATGGTCCTTGCAGACACCAATCAGTCAGTCGGTTTGAGAAGCACTTGACTGGCTCCACTACTCTCCTCGAGTAAAAGTGTACGAGGGTGCGGAAGGGGAGTATGAAAAAACATCTTCAGGTTTGGTGGCGCGTCTGTTTGAAAGCTGTGTTTCCTCTGAGATGCTGCTGAGTGCGAAGCACCGAGAGTCTCAGCGCTCTGCGATCTAGAGCTAAAGGCCATTTGTCCCCAATAAGACATCTGGCTTTACTGTGTACCTTTTTCAGCAGTTTCATATTTCAAGATAAGCATTTAAGCGGAAGGGGGTGGGACATTGGTGTTTTGGGTAGCACTGTGACTTCGCACTTCTGGAGACCAGGGTTCGATTTTCTGCCCTGGCTCTGCGTGGTGGAGTTTGTATGTTCTCCCTGTGTCACTGAATGTGTGTTTAAGCGGTGTGTCTGCCCTGTCATGGTTTGGCGCCCCATCCTGGGTTATTCCCTGCCTTGCACCCTTATCTCCCAGGATGTGCTCCGTCCCCCGTGACCCTGTGTAGAACAAGTGGGTATGGAAAATGGAAGTAGGGCATTCTCAAAAAAATTCTACTTATCACCTGGTGACTCCAGAGTGATGAACCTCTGTACAAGGCAGGGCTTCTTCTGAGATTTTACATCTGATGTTCACCATGTTTGTACTTCAGGAAGAGTGACTCTGGCAGCATGGCAGCAATTCGGAGAGTCCTGTCTGTTGTGATCATCGCGTCCTGTCTGGTGTTCAGCAGTGCTCAGCAAACAGGTAGGTGGTGCTCCACTTATGACAGTGACAGTAGAAGAAAGTGTCCTAACCTGTGGTGGGTGTCCCCTTGCAGTATGCACGCAAGAAGCGGTGGCTGATGTTGTGTTCCTGGTCGATGGGTCATCAAGTATTGGGCTGGGCAACTTCAAGAAGGTCCAGCAATTTCTGCTCACTTTGGTGGGCGGCTTTGATGTGAGCTCAGATCAAGTCCGGGTTGGGCTTGTCCAATACAGCACAAGCCCTCACCTAGAATTCCTCCTTAATACCTACCAAGAAAAGGAGCAAGTCTTGAATCACATCAGAAGCATGCGTTACAGAGCAGGTGGCACTTTCACAAGGCTGGGCCTGGAGTTCATGCGGACCACACTCTTTACGGCAGAGGCCGGCAGTCGGGCTCACCTGGGGGTTCCCCAGTTTGCGATGGTCATTACTGACGGGAAGTCCCAGGATGACGTCAAGCAGGCAGCTGACATGGTCAAGAGAAGGGGCATCACATTGTACGCTGTTGGGATTAAGGACGCCGAGCTAGAGGAGTTGCATGACATTGCCAGCATGCCCGTGAGCAAGCATGTCTACAATGTGTATGATTTCGCCGCGCTGCAAGGCATCTCGCATGATATCGCCCAGGTGCTCTGCACCACTCTTGGGGAGGCCGCTCGCCATGTTGTCCAGGTGCCGCAAGGTAAAGGATGCTGACTTGGGGGACGTCCATTGTCATCAAGACTGTACATACTCGAGCCTATGACCATGTATTTAGTCAGGTGACATCAGTCTAACTTTGATGTCTGGATCTTCTCATGGATATCTGTGCGTATCACAAAATATACAATAACTCGGGAAATGTTTTTTTTTCTACCATAGTAGGAATCATAGCTCTTTGAAATCATTCAGTCATTCTAGGCCTTTAAAAATAGACTTCGAGTCATTTCGTGTGTAATAACTTATTTATGTGATTAAGGGTTTAACTGGAACAAAAAGATTAAGCTAGTTTTCCCAGACTAAGATATGCCAAACCCTCAGTTCCCGACGTTACAGTTCATCATGTATTAATAATATTATTACTGTACTTGAAAAAAAATTAACAATTAATTTTTTCTGAACCCAAAAAACCTTCTCTCTTCCAGAATGCGCAACAGCCAATGTGGCCGACATGATGTTCCTGGTGGGTACCTCACCAAGCTCCAGTCCCAGTGATTTCCGGGACATGAAGAATTTTCTTAGAGGCTTTGTGGAAAGCCTTGAAATCGGTCCAAACAGGGTGCAAGTGGGACTCGTGCAGATTGGTGACGACTCCCACCAGGAGTTCTTGCTGAAGGATAACAAAGATCGGACTACACTCTTAGAGAACCTGGACCGTCTAAATCAACGAGCAGGGAGGGCCAACATTGGGAAGGCACTGCAACTCCTCAAAACTCGCTACATGACTAAGGCAGGAGGTAACCGGAGCCCAATGGTGGTGCCACAGATCGTCATTGTCGTCACAGACAGGAGCTCTGAAGACGAGGCAGATGACATTGCCAGCGATCTCAGGAGGCAAGGAGCATTCATCTACGTTGTAACTGTGGGCATGACAGACACCAAAAAGCTACAGAAAATCTCCAACAGCCCCCATAAAGACTTCTTACTAAGTGCCCAAAGTTACAGCAGCCTGAAGATGATAAAGGAGAAACTCCTGCAAGTCGTGTGCCGCTCCGTGGAGTACCTCATGGAAGGTGAATGGCTGTCATTTGCAGCTGCCTTCTTTCTAGTCGTGTTTGTTATGTTAATGACGAGTTTACCTGCATTCTACTGAAGCAGTATTGCTAGGTGGAGCTTGTCCTCTGCTGGGTTTTTAGCGTAATACCGAGTGACGCTAAACCTCAAATCTATTTTCATGCACTAATATTTAGTGAAGCAAGCATTCCATCATGATCTCTCAATAAGTGCATGTTTTTGTTTAGTTTATGGACATTTATGTTTAATTAATAAAATGTATGTTATCCAGAGGTGGATAATTCAGGTCCAGAAAATAAAAATTCAGACCAAGATTTTGTTTCAACCAACCAGTTGAGTCTTGGTGACTGAGACTCTTTATATTGGTTGGTTGGTTTATAACGCTCTTTATAACCGGTAGGTTGAAACAAAATCTTGGTCTAGATTTTTCCTTTCTGGACCTGAACTATCCACCTCTCTTATTATGTATATTGAAACCCATTTTGTTCCTCTCTAAAATATTGAACAGCCCTTGCCCCAAGGTGTACAGATATTGTCTTCCTGGTGGACGGCACGATGTCACCCCAACAATATCAGCAAGTGCGAACACTCTTGACCCGACTGGTGAACTCACTCACAGGCAGTGCAGACCACCGCGTTGCCTTCTTGCAGTTCAGTGATAAACCGAGACTTGATTTCCCCCTGAATTCCCTAGAAGAATTTGGCAAGTTCTTGAAGAGCCAGCAGCGGCCACTACGTTCAACAACCAGCAACTTAAGCAATGCCCTGACGTATGTCAGTGATCATTTTTTCATGCCAGGGGTGGGCGGAGTGTTGAGAGAGAGGGAGGGGATGTTTCTTGTCATCTTCAGCAAAGATAAGTTTCAAGACAAATTTGATAGTGAAGTAAAAACTCTCAAGGATAAGGGAGTGACTATCATTTCTATTGGGTTTGACAACTCTAATGAACAAACCCAAAGGGCCATTTCCACAGATTCAAATATCCATTTGATGACGCGACCAAACCTGCCATTGGAATTAAAGAGGACCATAGAGATCAAGGAGACACTTGTGAAATTACAGACTGCTTCAGGTAAAATAATAGCTTCAATCTCATGCATAATTTGTGATTTCCAACTAATGTGAGTTGACTTTGTGTTGTGTTATGCTGTTGTTGTTTTTAACAGAGTGCAGCTCTGCTAGGCTGGCCGATATTGTGTTCATTGTGGAGTTTGGGAAGAACAAAAAGGAATTCAATGATGTGCGCAGCTTCATCCATCAGATAGTAGGTGGTCTTAATGTAAGCTCCAGCGGAGTAAGGGTGGGCATCCTTGGGTACGGCGACACTTCCAAGGATCTGGTCTCCCTGTCCACCTTTAATGAGAAGGAGGACATCTTGCAGTACATCAAGGTCATGCCCTACTACAGCAGCATGGCGTCAAACGTGGGGCACGCTCTGGAATACGCTAAAAGCAACATGTTCACCACAAAAGCCGGCAGCCGCAAGAAGGAGGGCGTGCAGCAGCTGGCCATCGTCATTATGCGTGGAACAAGCCAGGATAAAGTGGGCCGGGCAGCCTCTAACCTGCGACTCTCAGGAGTGACCGTATATGCTGTGGGAATGCAGGAGACCAACAACACCCTGCTGGAGCTCATCGCTTCCTCTCCTGCCAGCAAGTTCGTCTTTACAGTGGACAGCATAACGCAGCTCAACACACTACAGAGTACCTTGAAGAAGTTCCTGTGCTACACCATCATCGACACAATTTATTCCTCCCCGAGACGAAGGTTTCAGCTTAAAAAAGGTAACTTCCGAGAAGCACATCCTGAAATGCTAAGCACTGCGCTTTTTATGACTGTAAGCTCTTAAATGAAGATCGGATGTACTAAAAAACATTTTTTAATGATAATGCATAAGTTTTGATTTTACCATGCACATTGATAGGCTGAGCCATATAATGGGAACTGTGAAGGCGCAGCCACACTTAGCCAGATGCATTGTGTTGTGCCCAGGCACGATTCTCACCCCTCCACACTCCCCCGCTATCCTGTTTACATATAGGGTGTTTCTCAATACTAGGAACGCAAAGATCTTACGAGGCCGGTCGCCTCCCGAGAATGAACTTGGAATTTCTGGAGACATAGTTGAATATTGAATAAAAATATGAATAGTGTAAAAGTGAAAGAGAAGTGTTCTTTTTTAGTGTGGCTTATGGGATTAAAAAAATGACTATCGTCTGTCATATGTGGAATAATTTCACTCCAAGATGAAATGCTTGTACTGACAGAGCTTACTAGGCCGGGTCCAAGGGCAGAGCTAAGCTGAAGCACTGGGTGATAAGTGGGATGGTGCGATTCAAGCGACTGTGGGGAAATGTGAGACAAAGGTGCTGCAATGCGTGAAGTAGAGGAAAAATTAGGAAGTAGTGAGAGTTCAGGAGCCAAGAAACCAAATCCCAAACCCAAAGAATGAGGGTAAGAGGAGAAGCATTTAATCAGACAGGGAGAACTTTCAAAAGGGTAGCTGACTAGCGAGACTCCACAGTGAGCTCTGGGTACGTCAAAGGGCTACAATACCATCGATTAGCATGAGAAAAGATACATAGGACATAATCGACCTTTTATTAAATTGTTCACTTTGAATTTTACTGAATTTTGGGACGTGGTTGGAGGTGGAGCTGCACTCCAAATAAGGGCCATATATGGATAAAGGCCCTGCATTCAGGGGCTACATTCGGCGAAGATCGCGGTCTGTGTGGTCTCTGTAGACTGTCCTTCGAAGGTCTGCACAATCAATCTTGGGATATGCTGGGCTGCAGAGGATCCAAGGGGTGGAATCCAACACTTCAAAAAGAGGATGCATTCCTAGACTGCATCTGAAGAAGTCTTCCGAATGGCATGACCTTGTCGTGCACTTGGTCTTTGAATGCAGTCTTAGAATGATGCAGCCCTGACACAGTCAAATACTGTGATGTCAGATTTCTTGAAACTGATGCTTAATACTAATATATGAAGAAGATTTGTGATAAAATGTTGAAATGATATATTTGGTATAGCTGAGTCTTTTCTCTACCTAAGTAGTTTTTCGGTTTAATTTGTGAGCAGTGATTTCTGTCCACTAATAATGCAGCATAATGACTATCTTTCTTTCTCTTCTTATTGGTACTTCAATTTGTTAGCATGTACTCAAACAGAGGAGGCTGATATTTACTTCCTCATTGACCAATCTGGGAGCATCCACCCCCCTGACTTTAAGGAAATCAAAGACTTTGTCTCAGAATTCATCAAGATGTTCAAGATCGGACCAGATCAGGTGAGGATAGGCCTGGTGAAGTACGCAGATGATCCCACGACAGAGTTCGAGCTGACACGATACACCGACAAGCAGGAACTGCAGACGGCCGTGCAGCAGGTGCATCAGGTTGGTGGGGGCACGGAGACAGGAAAGGCGCTGTCCTCTATGTCAGCACTATTCCAGAAGGCGGCTAAGACTCGGGGAGAAAAGGTGCCTCAGATCCTGATAACTGTCACAGATGGAAATTCATCGGATTCTGTCATTAATCCGGCCCAAAGATTAAAAGACCAGGGCATCACCAGTTATGCCATTGGTATCAAAGATGCTGTTGAGAAAGAACTGATTGAAATCGCCACGTCTAAAGACAAGATGTTTTTCATCGATAATTTCAATGCTTTGAAACCCATCAAGGATCATGTGGTCCGAGATATCTGTTCCCAGGAAGGTATATAGTTTATATTTTTATTATAGAAACGTGCAAAAAAAAGTAGAATGTTTTCTGAATATCAAATATGTGAACATGTACCATTGCTTAACACTTTCATTTCATGCTGATGATCAAACATGATTGTGTTTGTTTTTCTTACAGCATGCAAGGAAGTTGTTGCAGACATCATGTTCCTGATAGACAGTTCTGGCAGCATTGACCCTGAGGACTATAATAAAATGAAGGCATTTATGGTCTCCATTGTGAACAAGACAGACATTGGTCAGGATAAAGTTCATTTAGGAGTCGTGCAGTACAGTGATCGACCAGAACTGATATTTGATCAGAATACATTCTATGACAAAGCAAGCATAAGAACGGCCATTAATCAAATGAAGCAATTGGGCTATGGCACCCTAACTGGTGCCGCGCTCACCGACTTGTCTCAGTACTATGAAAAATCCAGGAAAGGCGTTAAGCAGATTTTGATCGTCATCACCGACGGGGAGGCCCAGGATGACGTGAAGATCCCTGCCGAGGCACTGAGAGATAAGGGGATTTATATATATTGCATTGGCGTGGCTGGGGCACACCTCACCCAACTGATGGAAATCACAGGTTCAAGGGATAGAGTCTTCTTTGAAAAAGACTTTGATGCCCTAAAGCTTTTAGAAAATAAAATCCTTGTTGGAATCTGTGAAAAGGAACCCGGTAAGCATTTTTATTATGAAAATAAGTGCACACAGTGTATATATCTACATCCTCTATAATAGATATATTATAGATATATCCTATATGCTAGATATATACCAATTCTTACAGTGATTTGGAAGAGACGTTCTTCCTTACATTTATATTACGATTTATTACACTGGTGAATCTGTTCAAGCAATGTACCTAGTTATCACCAATAGAGTGTCCTTAATCATTGTGTTTCACATAGTTTTACGGATGTTCCTTTCAAACAGAGTGCAAAACAGAGGTGGCGGATATAATGTTCCTGATTGACGGCTCCGGCAGCATCAGCGTTGACCAGTTCCAGAGCATGTTGACATTCATGGTGTCCTTAATTAACGACACCGACGTGGGACCGAATCGAGTGCGTATCGGGGCCATCATGTATGCTAACAATCCCCAGTTGCTTTTCACTCTGCTGGAGCACACCAGCAAGACTGCAGTGAGAAGCGCCCTTAGTGGCCTGAGGCATCCTCGGGGCAGTACCTACACCTCCAAAGCCCTCCAGTTCTCCAAGATATATTTCGGTAAGGCGCACGGTGGCCGCAGAGAAGATGGCGTCCCCCAGATCCTGATGGTGATAACAGATGGCCAGGCTACAGATGGTATTGCGCTGCCAAGGGCATCCAGGGATGTGCTGGATGCTGGCATTAATGTCTATGCAATCGGCGTAGCAGGCGCTAACGCATCTGAACTGGAGACTATGGCCGGCAATAAAAATAAGGTCTACTATGCAGATAACTATGCCTCTCTACATGGAATTAAGAAGACTCTCTCCCAAGCTATCTGCAATATATCCAAATCAGGTAGGCCTATTTTTTTGTGTTAACCATGAGGCATTAGTATTATACCGGTACACAGTTATGGTTGGGAAATGCTAAATTGGCAGCTCATGAAAGATAAACCAACATTGTAGGATCCTTACAGTATTTACCATGCTTGTGTTTATAGTTTAATACAATTCTTTTATAAGTAGCAATAGACTCCAGACTCCAGTATTACCAAAGAGAACTTTAGCAGGTCGTTAAAAAGCATATCCATCTTAAAGGCATAGTACTCTTTTTTTTTCAAAAAATTGCTCATTGCAATTGTTATTAAGAAGCAAAGATAAAACTGCTTGAACATATGCATAGTGTGTTTCTGAAATGTTTCCTGTTCGTTATTCAGAATGCGCACTGACTAAGGCGGACCTTGTTGTGCTGATCGATGGGTCAGAGAGCATTTCCCGCAAGAACTTCATGATCACCAAGAACTTCACTGCTAACCTTGCGTCCAAGTTGGTTATTGGCCAGGATCGCTGGAGGGTAGGCCTGGCGCAGTTCAGTACCACTCCCCGGCACGAGTTCTTGCTTAATAAACATTATACTGAGCATGCTGTTATAAATGCTACCAAAGCTGTGGAGCAGCTGAGGCAAGGGACGTTGCTTGGGAACGCTCTGACATCTATGGCAGACTTCTTCACAGCCGGTAACGGCAGCAGGATTGGCCAGAAGGTGCCCCAAAACTTGCTGGTGATCACAGATGGGGATTCAGATGACGAATATCAGATTGCTGCAGAAAATCTAAAGGCAAAAGGCATCCAGCTCATCGTGATTGGCATAGGAGAAGACGACGGGGACGGGCGCATGAAGCTGTTACAGATCTCTTCCAATAATAGGATTCACTTTGTCAATGATTTCTCGGGACTGCAGGATGTCACCACACAGGTTTTTGATGATCTGTGTACAAAACCATCAGAAATTTCTCCAAGTAAGTGTAGTAGATGCTTTTGTAAGTGTAGTAAATGTTTTTTTTAGGCATGGTCGACATCTACAAATTTGTGTCTTTGCTGTGAAGTCATGCATGCAACTATTCTATGGTTAGAACTCATGGTCTTGAAACTTATCAGGGTTTGCAGGTTTTCTGTAAATGTCCATACTCAGCGTTATCAGTTTTATATAATTTTTCTACATCATATCAAAACTTAGTTAGGTAACTTATATTATTTTAAGTAACTTCCACTGCTAGATCTGCATTTCATTTAACCTGAAGGCAGTGCAGGGTTTCCTCAGTCTGTATTTATTAAATCAAAACCTCCCACAAGTTACTTGCAATTATACTATACATACATGCGATGCTGCAGGTAAAATGTGTGTGCAGGGAGAAAAACACTGAGGGGGGCGTCTTCCTATGAACTGACATTCCATCCCACTTTATATTCTATGGTTCGCAACAATAGCCTCTGGATCACTTAAAAAAAAAAGATGGAATATTTGTATAATTTTTTTTTTCTCTTAAGGCTGCACAATGGACATAGCCTTCGGATTTGATATCTCTACGAGATCCGCAGGATCGGAGATCTTCAGCGGCTTCGCGGGCATCCGGGCTCCCCTCGCTGATATTGTCAAAGCCATGACCAGCCCCCAGAGTCTCTGCTGCTTGACAGGAGACGACAAGCTGATGCCCAAGGTCGGCTTCCGCCTGGTCGGCAGAGATGGAGGGATCGTTGTCGACTACAACTTTGAGTCCTATAATGCAGAAGTGCTGCAGAAGCTGCTGGAGGTTCAGTACAGTGGCTTCACATCCTTCAACAGGCAGATGCTCCAGTCACTCCAGCAGAAACTCAGCGGATCCAAAGCGGGTGTGAAGGTGAGTGACTGTCAGCAGGGAGCCTTATGCAACAGGTCAGAGGGTGAATAAATATACACAGAATAACAAACATCGCACCAAAAGGGGACGCTTCTTGAATGAATAACCGAATGAATGAATGAATGAATGTAACATTTATGTAGCGCTTTTCAACACAACCAAAGCACTTTATAGAATCAATGGGGAGCCACGTCAACAACCGCCACTGTGTAGCCCCCACCTGGATAATGCAACAGCAGCCATTCTGCACCAGTACTCTCACCACACAGCAGCTAATGTGGTGAAGGGGCAGGAGATAATTCACCAATTAGATATAGGTATGGTTAGGAGGTCAGATCTGATAGGGCAACAGTGGGCAATTTTAGCCAGGACATTGGGATACCACCCTACTCTCTCGAAAGATGCCCAGGGTTCTG
Source organism: Stomatorhinus walkeri (assembly GCA_026784285.1). Classification (NCBI taxonomy): domain Eukaryota; kingdom Metazoa; phylum Chordata; class Actinopteri; order Osteoglossiformes; family Mormyridae; genus Stomatorhinus; species Stomatorhinus walkeri. Next base: position 23,946,922 of record JAODUD010000134.1, read on the forward strand.
CAAGTTTTTCATTAAGCCACGCCTACAGTATCCATACTCAGGCCTTACAGTTTTATTTCATTCTCGATAACACATGGACTTGTTAGAAATGTGAAGGAGGCCAGGGATTTACCTAAAGTGTAAGAACAAAAATAAAGTGTCGAACAGGAAAACTTAGCAATTCCCAGGAAATAGTGGCAGCATTGCCAGCATCTGAGGTCAGCTTATAAGAGTGTCACCGTCTCCACTCAGGTCATAGTCATTTTCAGCTTATAAGAGTGTCACCGTCTCCACTCAGGTCATAGT
>JAODUD010000134.1:23964559-23980588 GCA_026784285.1 Stomatorhinus walkeri
CTTCCAGGTTAATGATATTCCAGTGCTGTGCTTCCAGGTTAATGATATTCCAGTGCTGTGCTTCCAGGCTAATGGCAAAAGCAGTGCTTTCAGGAACATTCTTACTTTCTAAATTCTGTCTGAAAACAGCAGAACACATCAGCACAACAGATTATTTTTAGTTTGTTACTCATTCTTAAGTGTGTGGTTATCTTCCCACGCCCTGACCAGAGACAGTCTGTTTGTAAATTACTGATAGATGTTGGCAAATGAAATCAGGTATCTCACAATCCCAGTTTCACAGTTTCCCACAGTCCAGACACCAGTACCTTTGTGCTGATTAGAATCAGGGATGTATTTATTGAAAATATAAACTCCTCAGATTCTTTGGTGTGAGCTAAGATCTTTTTCTGTGCTGGGTTGCTTGCTGTTAAACCTGGATACCTCTTACGATGGTGCTAGTGTCAGATGACTTACTGATACTGACCTCAAGAAGATTTGATGGTTTTTCATTAAATAGTCAAAGAAAACAAAGCTAATCTTATTTTATCTGAAATGTGTGTTCTGTTTGTTTTTACATGCATGTCAAACACAAGACCACACTCTCTCTCCTGTATAACCAACCCTTTCTTTAATTTGTTAAAATCCATATCTCTGGAACTCAAAGAGTATGTCCTATCAATCTCATTTAAATACTGCTTTTAACCCATTGTTAAAACGTGGTATTGAGTTTCACAGAAATGTACACATATTTGAGGGTTTCATACCTGACAGTAACATAGTCTTTTTCAGTTCATATTTGATCAGCGACAGCCTAAGATCCTCCACATTTCTTTATTTTTGTGTGAAAGACAAACGTTTACTTTATTGAGTGTGAAAGACCTCACCCCCACTCCATAAACATACCACACCCAGCATACCTCACACTCTGTGGAGATCACATGAAGGCGACGGTCATGCTTCACAACATCACATGCTCACTTAAGTCCTGAGATTGCATGTCACACATTAAACCCGACCTGTAAAAGAAACAGTACTTTGTGTCACATTCTATATCAGTTCTATCTTGCTTTTCATAGAAGTGCTGGCAAAACCAGTGTAATTTTTCTAAATACACTGGAGCTATTTCAGGTCCAGTACTAAAGGAACAGTTTTCACTAAAAAATGCCACGGGCAAGTACAAGTAATCCCACAGCAATATACCCCAATAAGCAGTATTACATGTTGCTCTGTTGGCTGAGATTTAACAGGGGTCTTTAAGATCCAGCTGTTTCTGCACATCGTATCCTTACCATACTGAGTATGTGATTCACTGAACATTGGCTTGATTGGGAAATTCTGCTTGTTCCTTTCACTGGTCGTCCTAGGAATTCAGTAATATAACCAATACTGCATGTCTAGCTCACGGATATAATCTGGAGGCTCTGCCGGGGGGGTTGAACCTTGCCTCCTCCCATCCCCACCAAGTACAACCACCATCAAAGACCGACTGAACAGCATCCTCAGCACGATCTTACTGCAAAGGTTACTAGATCAGTACACAGTCCTCTAGTGTATGAGTTCATGGCTACCTCTAATGAGAGCACAGGGTAGAACATTACTGACCATCCTTGTACATTCCTAATTACTGAAGTAAGACCTTCTCCCACTTCTGACACAAGCATGGAAACCCCAATAACGTATGACAAGCCTCCCAGTGTCCCAGACTAAAGGCAGCAACCTTAATCATATAATCTGTATGGGTCCACAATCAGGCTAATATATCACCACAAAATATCAAGAATATATCCAGGCCCAGCTCCAGCTCAAAAGGTTACAGTGAACCACGTGGCGTTTTGGAAGGGATGGGGGATGTTTGAGTGTAAAAATAATATCTGTAATTCTTTGACATTTCCCAGTGCTGGGTGTGGGTTACCCCTGCCTTCCCCCTTGTGGAAATGCAGTAGAAAAGGCTTAAAATGGTTTAATACTGTTACAACCCATCTAGGGATGGTTATATTATCAAGTCAGAAAGACTAAGACTCACCACAGGCAAAAATGACAGGGCAGTTTGGTCAGGTGGTGTTCAGGAGTTTGACAGCCCAGTATTTCATATGGTGTAACTCTACAGAAGTAGAGTTAAATTTAACTCCTACGGGCTTGGTTGATATGTTGCCAGCCCCAGGTCTCAGCAGGTGTCACGTTCTGCAGAAATGGAGGCAATGGCAGGATTTGGGGAAAACAACAGGCGCTTTATTTGAACATACACAGGGGTTTAGAGACAAAACAAACCGTGAGGGGCCAGAAACCAGTGGAACCATAACAGGGAATGACTCGGGCAATACACACGGTTCTGACATCGCAACGTTAATGACAGGACTGGGGGGCACAGGATCGGGAAGCACTTTTATACAAGACTAAGAAGGGAGCAGAATAACAGGCAGCTGAAGTGAATCACAGAAAGGCACGAACGAGAGGTAAGACTTATATAAAACAGGCATGGGTCACGTTGGGGAAGGAAACAGGAGGACTGGCTGGGCAAGGCGTGAAAGCAGGTGTTTATTTTTACATTGAATTTGTGCTTCACAGAGACACTCACATGAGGCAACTCATCGACGGCCGTTTGTCTCCACAGAGCTTTGCTGATTATTTGGAATTCAAAAGCATTACACTGGTCTGGATGATAGACATTCAGAGTACACATTACATGAGGGTAGGACTAGTGGAACTAAGGGGATACAGGTCTTTTTTCAGACTCATGAATTCCTTTTTCTGACACCTTATCTAAACTCCATACACTCAAACACAGACCAAGGGCAGAATGCGAAGCCCAAACCTCAGAGGTTTGTAGCAGAGTGTTACCCACGTGCCAGTTCCATATTCCTTCTTCAGTGAATTTAAATATTCAATTAAAAATTTAATTTGTTTATACTAAATGTACCAGAAGGTCCATAAATAGCATCAGTTCCAAGGGGCAGTGTTTGGTTCAAAGGACTATGGCTCTGTACCTGGACTTAGAAAGTGGTTTGAACCCAGCCTCAGCTGAATAGCCTTGTCTTACCCCCCAGCTCCATGAGTGGGGCTGCTGCAGGTGGCTGTCCTTCACTGACAACCTTGTTCTCACCTACATATACAGTTGTGTTTAAAATAATAGCAGTCCAACATCACTAAACTGATCAGTCACTGTTTTTGGCAAAAATTATATTTCTACATGCCAAATAATTTACTAGTAGGTGTAGTAGAGTAATGGAAAACCAACAGACTCAACAGTCATGACATGCATGCTGCTGATTCTGTGTAATTAAATCATTAATTGATAGGGGCGTGTTCAAAATAATAGCATTGTGAAGTTCAGTTAGTGAGGTAATTTTTTCTGTGAAAAACCAGGTGCCAATTATGGGCCTTATTTAAGTAAGGAAGGGAATTGTTGTACATGCTGGTTATAGTGCATTTCTCTCTGAAATTCTGAGAAAAATGGGTTGTTCCAGACATTGTTCAGAAGAACAGCATACCTTGATTAAAAGGTTGACTGGAGAGGGGAAAACATATAAAGAAGTGTAGAAAACGATAGGCTGCTCGGGTAAAATCATCGCAAATGCTTTAAAATGACGACTAAAACCTAAAAGACGTGGAAGAAAATGAAAAACTACCATTAGAATGGATCGAAGAATAGCCAAGATGGCAAAGACGCAGGACTAAAGGTACCTGTGAGTTCTGTTACAATCAGAAGACGCCTATGTGAAGCCAAGCTATTGGCAAGAAGCCCCTGCAAAATCCCATTGCTGAAAAAAGACACGCTGAAGAGGTTATAATCTGCCAAAGAACACACTGACTGGCCTAAAGAGAAACGGCGCAACATGTTGTGGGCTGATGGAAGCAAGATTGTTCTTTTTGGGTCTAGTGGCCGCAGACAGTTTGTCAGACGACCCACAAACACTGAATTCAAGCCACAGTAAACTGTGAAGACAGTGAAGCTTGGTGGCGCAAGCATCATGATTTGGGGATGTTTCTCATACTACAGTGTCAGGCCTATTTATCACATACCAGGGATCATGGTGAGTTTGAATACCTCAGAATACTTGAAGAGGTCATATCGCCTTATGCCGAGGAGGAAATGCCCTTGAAATAGGTGTTTCAACAAGATAACGACCCCAAACACACCAGTAAACGAGCAACGTCTTGTTCCTGACCAACAAGATTGACGTTATGGAGTGGCCAGTCCAATCTGAAATGGAGGACACTTTAGGCACATTTTATTCCTCAAGTTTATACACAAATTTTAAGAGAAAAGGTCTGTGCAGAAGTTTAAGCTCAGAATTTAGAAATAATTGAACCTGGAGCAGAATGAAGTATTGTTTATCACTTAATTCTTTAACTTTCGCAGGTTCATATAAATTATAAACTTTTCACCATTATTTCTGAATTGAAATCATAAAGATCTATTAATAAACCTTTCAGTAGCTTCTTCTTCTAAACAGATGACTGTCACTAAATGGTCTAAATGACTTTGAGCCAAGATATAATTCATCTTATCCCTATGTGTTTACAGTTCTCTGATGGAGTCTTGATTATACTACTCAGTCTGTCTTCTGGACACTGTTCAGGTTTCTAGTTAACCATCATATGTTTCATATAACCATAACAAATGTCTGGAGCTGAGCAGCATGCAGCTGGACAGCTACAAATTGCTGTGTGTGACCACAGGCGGAGACCTGGATGCATCAAATAGCAGGTGACATCGCATGGATAAAATCAAGATGTGTCTAATTGTGCCATGACCAGAGATGGTAATTCTGGGAATTCTGGGTCAGATCTTGATCAGATTCTACACTAAGGTCTGTAAAGAATATCCATAAACAGTGTGACTATGTTCCATAAACAAAGAACGATTGACAAATCCTGTCAGTATCTCTGTGTCAAACTTTTACAATGAACTGAAATTTATTAAATCACATATGAACCGAAAATCCCAGGTCAATGCAGGAGAACATCACATTTCTCCTCTCTTAGCTCCTCGATGTCCCCAGCACCAGTTCTGAGGACTGTATAAATTGCAGCCCACTTGACTTTCAGAGAGAAGGTACCATTTCGTTATACCTCGATTTGTTGGGATCACCAAAGTGAAGTATCGTAAAAGAAAGGTGCCTAGTTTAGGCTGAGCATTGCAATACCTCACAGAGAGCGGGTCATGAACCCCACTGCTGTCTTTATATTGAAGCATTTAATTTTTGAGATGAAAGACAACAAATTGAGCTACCAGAGAAGTTAACACAAAGCCAACTTCACAGCTGGTAGACGAGACCTGCCTGCCCTTTTTAGGAAACAGAAATTTGTACAATCCGTTAGCTAGCATAAGCACAGAATGACCCCTACTAAGGACCCTGAATCATGTGTGTGTTGAGATGGGCTGGGATGAGATGCAGCTGACAGATGACACAGACCACAGTTAGAAGTCCTGATCTCCCCTGGTTTATAATGGGGCCCGTATGAGAGTAACAGAGACCCAAACTTGTGGGAAAATCTGAGAGGTCCTGGATCAACTGGAGGACAGGTTTGCTCAGCACATGGCCTTCCGTGGCATCAGGGATCACAGAAATTTGCAAGTAAGTTGTAATAATCAAACATGAACCTTTATCTCCCAGCATAGTTCACTGGGCACAGCAGCGGGGGCCACACATGATCTTAGGTCTCCATTTTGAGAGCTTCTTCTTTAAAACGGCCTAATGATAAATTTAGTCTTTGGATTTCGAACGGTTCATCAACTATGAACAATCAAGTAATCTTCACAAAGCAACAGCTATATAAGTAATTAGGTGATTTGAAAACTTACACGAGACGTTTGTGTTGCTTGAGTGTGCACTATGACAGAATGTACCCCATGAGAACCAAGCATGCACTCCACCAAGACAAAGATCATCTTGGAAGAGAAATATGACCCCAGAGCACCTCCATACCTGTCCGAGTGAAGATGGGATTTGAGGTGCCCTCCTCTGGTCCGCTTCCCCGCAGGCTGTGGTTTTTAAATGTGCAGGTATGAGAGCAGACAAAGAACGGGCTCCCTGCTGACACACTGCATGTACAAGAGCAAGCCGTTCATCCTATTGGAATGATGGAAGGATCAGCTGAACACAAAATACTGAGTCACCTTCTGGAACTAAAGGAAACCTCCAGTGGTCTTTTTCAGCCTTTCTTGTCCAGATGATTGCAGAACAAGCAGAAGGAGATGATCTGAACATTGCTATAGACTCTCCTCTCTGTTGGTGACAGTGGAGTCTTGTTGCCATAAACGGCCTGTTGGGTTGGTCTGTGTTTATTCTCTAGAGACCATATTACAACCCAGACAGAGTCAAGGGTATTGCAGATGGGGCAGGAGCAGGAGTGAGTAGGAGGACCAATCTGCTCTGCGGCAACAGTGGAACCCAAGCTGGTGAGTGCTTTTGCTGACTCTATATTACAAGCTGATTTTTAACGTTCTCTATGCTGATTTTAACCAATTGGTTCCAACTTTATGATCCAGCTACTGTGTTACTACATGGCAAATTTTTAAGCTTGGAACATTTGTATTTGCTTTGCTTATTTCCATGAGAAGGTGTTACCATATGCTGCTATTTTACAGTTTGCAGCTGAAGAGACATTATTCAATCCATCCAACTATCCATCTTCCATTTTCCTTACCTAATTCAGAGCCTAGGAAAAGTCTAGAATATTGTACTATTCTCGTGACATCCCATACTCGTGAATTATTTAAAAAATTAAGTCAATAAAATACTTTTTATATCAAAACAACAACAAACAAACAATGCATTGTTCAATTAAGTACAAATTGACCAAAAATTATAGCCTGGGGTGGGCACTCTTATCCACAAAGGGCCGGTGTGTATGCAGGTTTTTGGGGTAACTTTTAGGTCAGCTGTTCAAATCCAGGTGTGAGGACTCTTCAGCCAGTCAGTCCTCTAATTAGTAATCTATTTAGGGAGCTGCAGTGAAAATCGCCAAACACAGCAGCCCGTTCTGGATAAGAATGCCCATCACTGGCTTAGCGTTTCACGAATGAAAGGTTATTAGTTCATTACTCTTGCATGAGATGATACGGAATGTGCATTCAATAAAATATTAAGCACTATAAAACAATACTTATCAGCTAAAATCAAACAAATTTATTTACATACAGTAGCACAATCCTTCTTCCAGAGTGACTTAAAGTCATTTATTGACTTACCTTTCACTAAATACCTTCCATATTTTTGACTCTAAGTACCTTAAAAAAAAAACTATATTAGACGAACGATGATGTATGTATGTATATATATATATATATATACACACACACATTAGTATGTGCACACACACACATTACTTTATATATATATAAAGTAATGTATGTATATATATATATACACACACACATTAGTATGTGCACACACACATTACTTTATTACTTTATTCATATATATATATATATATATATATTGAATGCATATAATGCATTTACTTGCAGTTCTGCCAGACAGAAAATTTTAAAACATTACATTGCGTCGTGTCCACCAGCAGTGTCAAAATGTTTTGCCGAAGTTTCACTTCCAGACATGAGCCAGCTGCATGCTGGCTTAAGTGGTTTTCAGGAGGTAATGAAATCACATTTCTGTAAACCAAGCGACTGCCTGAAGACACACTGCCTTTCCACTCTCGCCCCAGTTTGTCTGTGTCTCAGCATTTGGACGCACTTGGCTCACCTGAGCTAATTTTGGCCAGGTAGCGGAATGTAAAGGCCAGCCTCTATACCTGGAAGGAGATTAGCACTGAGTAGAACCTACGTCTTCAACCCAGGAGTTGTCTTTCAGGCTATAAATACTTTTACACCCCTGTAGAATTTTACACCTCAACAAAGGAACACAGTTACTAATGCTGAATCACTGAGAGTATTACCGGTCATTTGGTCTCTCCTCTGATCCAAATTACTAGTGCCATTCCCAATGGTTTGATTTAACGAAACCAGCGTGTCTTGTTTTTTCATCTTTCTGACTGACTGACTGGCTTATCTTGAAAGTAAAAAAAAAAGCTTTTTCAAATGAACAAAATTCCCCGTTGGTGTTGATGGAGATGGATGCATTTGAAATGACTTTGTTAAAATGTTGGTGCTGCATTGGACTGTTGGTCATTCTGCAACTGCCAACATGAGTAAGGAGCCCCAAATTCAGCACTCGTTATTGCCAGTATGTAGAAACACGACAGAATTGTTTGTGGTTCAGTGCCAAACATGAGGTACAAGACAATATTATACAATGCATAGGAGAAACACTTTAGAACATGCAAAACTAAGGAATTCAACAGAAATGTCAAATTTCTATAAGACATCTTAATTTAATAAATTACCATAAGAGTACCATTTGCAAAACTGAATGCACAGTGCAAGGGAAACTATGCTGATTGCAGAACAGATCAATAACTGAACTAGAGCAACAATAGATGGGTGTGTTGCAAGTTTTACTGATATAGTGGAATTAAACAATGGAGAGAAATGTCCAGACATGGGAAGAGGGGAATTGTCCTTGGATTAATGGATTTGGAATATTGAGGTGCTAGGTGAGTTTATCGTGGAGCTGGGTGGCTATAGGAAAAAAGCCGTGGAGATGGAGTGAGGTTATAATGTACTCGCACCTGCTCCAAAGTGGCAATTTGGTGACGAGGCAATTGCCTGAGTGGATGGAATCGGCAGCAACCTTCCCAGGCCTTTCTGGTAGTAAACGGGTCTTTGAGTTTTGATTATATTCTCAGCTGAGCTGACCACTTGCATGCCCATCTTCCTGGGAATGGTATTCCCCTAAGCTCAAGTCAAAAATAATTAAGCATTTTGCTGTTTGTATCCCAATAGCTGTACTTCCTTGCAGAACAGAAATACAGGGGGCAAAGGATCAAAAATGGGGCTGATTACACTCCTCTGTTTTGGGTGTTTAATATGGATACAGCCCAGTCAAGCTCAAAACAAAGGTAAGATATCTGATAAGCTTACTTTCTATGTGTGGTGGGTTTCACAGACATCAGGAGTAGAGTAATCTCTACCTGCAGCAGATGTAATCTCTACCTGCAGTTTACTTGCTTGTCGACTGTTGCTATGGAGTCCTAGAGTAATAGATACCAAAACACGTGTGTCATTCTTGTTTATGCCTTTATGTCTTATTATAAAGAAAGTGAATTATAGACTACCTTCATTCTCAATTTTTTTTTTGCAGTTTGCAGCGGAGTGAACATGTTTGATCTTATGTTTTTTGTTCATTACTCCTCTGAGATCAACTTTCAGCCGATGAAAGACTTCCTGCAGAACTTTATTAGCTCGATTGACCCTGACCATGACATAAAAATGGGACTAGCTTTCTTACCTTCCCAGAGAGGGGATTTCAACCTAACCAGATACACCACCAGCAATGACATCCTCAGCAAAATAAAACCACTCAGGCCACGGCCGTCGAGGCGCTGGAACATGGGTGGCAACTTAAAGAAGTTCCTGGCAGGGGCATCGCGATACTTCAGTGGGAATGTCGGAGGGAGATCTGCTCAGAAAGTCCCACAAGTGGCGATCCTGCTCACTGACAACGTCGGCACCGTCAACCTCCGCGATTCCAGCACCGACTTGCATGTGGCCGGCGTCACGGTGTACGTGATAAACATCGGAACCACAGACACGAAGAGCAATCTGTTCTATGTCGCTTCTTATCCCTACGAGAAGACCGTCATAAATGTTGATACTGCCCAGCATCTGTCCCAGGCTTCGCAGGACCTGCTCAAAGATGTGTGCAATCGCCTCAGTCACAAATACAGGGACTACTGGGAGACGAGAAAGATCATTCAGAAACGTAAGATGTTCCTAAGTGATGCATGCATTGCACTGAGGTACGCAATAGGAAATTGTGCAGAAAAAGTTGAGCTTAAGGATGCCTAAGTCTCCAAATATACTTATGCTCTACAAAACAGTTGCTTCTCTGATTAAATAAAGAAGAAGTTGCCTGTTGCCCATATATAGATCAGGATAGAAATTAGACAGATAAGCAAAACACCTCGGAAGCAGAACCTTTTCCCTGAAGTCTTACCATTTGTGGTACTGTCTGGAGTTCAATATATTATAAAACAATTAGGCCTAGTTATATATGATTAACATTCAAGCTCTCACTTAACAAAAAGTCTTCTCTGCCCAGATACAATGCTGTCAACTTTGAACAGGCACAGGGAGCGAAACTATTGCCAAAAAACTCCCAAAAATTTCTGATCCTGTTTATTTTATTTCATAATTAGTCATACTAATTTGGGATACTTCAGTCTGAAACTTTGTGTTTCTCTTCTAGGTTGCTCCAAAAACATGAGAGCTGACGTTTACTTCTTGATCGACGACTCCAGCACCATCACCTTGGAGCAATTCAATGAGATAAAGCGCTTTTTGAACAACACAGTGCAATTATTCCAGATTCGATTTGACGGAGTGCGAGCAGGAGTGGTCCAGTATGCAGCTAGCCCTACAACAGAGATTCATTTACTCGACCACACCAACAAAACAGATTTGACCTGTGCGATTTCCTACATCGAACAACAGAAGCTTGATGCTGATATGGCGAACGGTCTTCAGAATGTGCTGAAGTATTTCAGAAGTTCAAAAAGACCGAACACGCCTCAGTATCTCGTTATTCTGAGGGAGGGATACCAGAAAGCTGTGAATAAAGTAATGATAGAAGCTGCCACGCAAGAATTACATGACTTTGGAGTTGTTACGTACGCCATCGGGGAAGACTCTAACACACTAGAAAAACTGGCGTCATCACCTGACAAATATTTCAGAATAAGCGACTTTGCTTTTTTAAAGGATATTGAACTCCAGGTGGCCCATGGGATTTGTGAATCAGCAGGTAGGTTTTCCACTGAAGGTGGACCGATGTTATATATTGTCTTAACTGTTCCTGTAACTATGGTATGGATGACAATATGAATGCACATGGCACAGCAGAAATCTCTGGAGCTAACAACCAAGGGTGCCAAATCTTAACTAAATCTAGTGTGAATCTGGAAAAAGTGTGTCTAGACGAACTAACGCAAAATATCAAGAAGATGATTTTCATTGGCTGCCCCTGGTCACTCTGAGACCACCATAAACACACGTAAGCCAATAACGTAATAGCTGGTCAAGTACCCTCCAATTACATATTAGCTAGTCATGTATGTTTTCCCTGATTTATGTGTCAGTTTATGACTGTTACCTGTATATTATACACTAACTGGCCTTGGAGGTACACCTCCTTATTAGTGCAATCAGCCAATATATTCATACATGTATGAATGTTCATTTAATTGTTTTCTGCTTTTTTCTGCTTCTCAAAAGCTCTTCTTGTGAATACTTAGCTGTTTAGGTAATTTACTGTATATCGTCAAGATTTTATTTAATAATTTGCATTATTATTATTATTATTATTATTACATTATTACATTACTTTACATTATTACATTATTACATATTACATTACATTATTACATTATTACCATCATCATGTGGCTCAGTGGGCTAAGCCTGTGTGCTTGTAATCACAAGGTTGCTGGTTCAAACCCAGCCTTGAGCAAGGCCCTTGACCCCCAGCTCCCTGGGCGCCACCATGGGTGGCTGCTCCTTGTGGACAGCTTGCTCTACAAAGAGCAAGTCGAGGGAGGCATATAAAGGATTGATTATTATCATCTGTGATGGATCCTTTCCAGAATACGAAGCAAGGGTACATTTAAAGTGTATTTTACAAACAGTGACAAATAATTCACATGCAGTTGAACAACGGACTCCCCCGTGTTATGCACCTGAATAAATGCCAGGCTCGCTTCCTTTTCAGCATTACGCAGCAGTGAAGCAGATATCGTCTTCTTGCACGACAGCTCTTACTCAGAGAGCTTGCGGGACCATCAGCTCATGAAGGACTTCATGAAGGCATTCATGGAAAGCATCATGAGGGAGCAGAACGGAATCCGTGCAGCTTTGATAGAATACACTGATGAATTCCAGTACGTCTTCGACTTAGAGCCAAGGCTGACGCTGGATGGATACAAAAATGCCATAGACGGCGTGAGCCGGACACCACGGGGACCTATGGCGGACGGGTCTCTCACAGTGCCCAGACTGTTCGACAAACTCCCCGACAAAGATAAAAAGATACTGGTTTTCATAACAGATGGCAAATCTCACAAGCAATTAGCTCAGCTGGCTTCAGATTTCCGTAGCTCTGGGATTGACGTATATGCCATTATGAACTCGGACGCAGAAATGAGCAATGTAGAGGGCATAACTGCATCAAAGGCAAAAATATTTGAATTGCACCAAAATGTCTCCACCTTAGTAGACAGCATGCATGAAGTAATTCAAAAGGGTAAGTGATTTTGTAAATCGAGCCTTATAATTACTGTGTATCTCAAAATGTCCATGTAGAAACTGTAATACATCAATAAATCTATTATTGGCTAAATCTACTGCAAAGTCATAGTTGGCCTTCAGGATTACTGTGATGTAACATGGATATTTTTTTTTCCAGAGTGTCAGAATGCCGATGTTGCTGATATAGTTTTTGCTGTGGATGTTTCCTGGGATGTGCAAGAGAATGATTTTGAACTCGTGAAGAATTTCATTATTTCAGTAGCGAGCAACTTTCTCATAGGACAGTACAGCACGCAAGTCGGGGTCATTCTATATGGAGCCAATGCTCGCCAAGCTGTCGGTTTGGATGAACACAAAACCCTCATGTCACTGGAGTCGGGGATACGGAACATGAACTTTGGTCAGGTTGACCGTAATGGAAGAAACGCCGCTATGGCAATCCAGCTTTCCAACGACTTGCTCTCCCGCAAAGGCCGAGAACATTTCAGTGTTCCCCGGTTCATCATCACTATCACTCACAAAGATACCACTGATCTGGTCCAGCTGAAAGCAATTTGTAAACAGGTCCAAGATTCTGGGGTGCACACTCTGGCTGTTGGGATAGATTATGCGAACACTGAAACTCTTGAGATCATCGGACAGACAGACAGCAGTTATTTCTCAGTGAAATCTTTTGACAAGCTGAAGTACTTGTCTAGACAAGTCACCCAAGAAATCTGCAGTGCGCCATGTAAGACTTTATCATTTGTTCATTGCATTTGAATGAATAATTAAAATGGCTGTGACCTGTAGGTCACCAGTTCACGTTCAAGGTGTTGGCTTTACTTTCATGTCATTGCAGATTGTAACATCGCCCTGGTGGACGTCGCCTTCCTCATCGATGGATCTGAGAGCATTACGCCTAATCAATTTGATCTGGAGAAAGATTTTGTTAAAAGAATAGTGAACAGCTTTGACATTCATGACCACGTAAGGGTAGGTTTAGCTACATTTAGTGAAACATGTGATATACAATTTAACATGAAAGCATTCAAAACCAGATTGGAATTTGCCCAAGAGGTAGACGCTGCTATACCGAGATATAAAGGTACGAACCTTGCGGTGGCCCTGGATGGGTCAAGGGAATTTTTTACCCCAGACAGGAGAAGGAAAGATGTCAAGCCCCGTTTGGTTGTGATGACCGATGGGGACGACAGGAACCAAGATAAAGAAAGGATTTCACAGATAGCTAATCTCTTGCGCAACGTGGATGATGTGACCATTGTTGTGGTGGTTGTGGGAGAATTCGTCAATCCAGTCGTGCTGAATCTGATTGCTGGTGATAGATCAAACATATACAGAACAGTTTCACACAGCAACCTTAAAGACATTGCACCAAGGATAGTGAGAGCAATTTGCGACGACCCTGAATGCAGTGAGTCCTTCGTTTCTTCCCATTTTCCCCTGAATGTTTATATACATTGTGGTTTATTGAAAAGAATGCATCAAACTGTTGCTTATTGGTACAGCTAACCTTGATAGTATCTTTGAAAATGGATACTAGCTTTATTCAGTAGGTCCTCTGAGAGTGTTGCTGTATGTAATATATGATGAACTAACGTTGAGTTATCTTTCGATTTGTCCCCTTTACACTTTTGGCACAAAAGTCAAACCTGTCCCACCTCCAACGTTTCCCCCGCCGCCCAATGACTGCCTGATCGACGTTGCAGTGGGAATCGACATCGCAGGAGAGTCGGGAGATCTCTTGCTGTTCTACCACAACCAGCTGCGTTTGAACCTCTTGCCAGCACTGATGGCACTTAACAATTTGTTGCCATCCACCTGCACAAAGCCAGTCAGCGTTCGTTTCGGGTTCCATGTCCCCAACACAGACCCACCCTTCGTCACCACCTTCCAGCCGCTGACCGATGACGTTGTGAAGCAGCTGGAGAAGAGGGTTATACGGGAGACCTCGCGACTGGATGCTCGCTACCTCCTTTCATTTGGAGAAAAGTTCAGGAGAGAGTCTGACAGGAACACCTACATACAGGTAGATGTAGAGCATTATTCATATTTAGAATGATTTTATATTAAACATTGGCTGCGTACATCATACAGTATAAAATGCAATCGCAGCATTATTCAGCAATTAAAGATTAAATTAATTACTGGAAGACATAGTCGGACAGATGGCCTCACATTTGACTCCACAATACTTTGGTATACAGTTGAGCTCACTGTCAACTCAATAGCTGTAAGGTGCCCTGGTCTTGTGGCTACAAAACAAGTTGAAATCATCACCCCTCCGCCAACATGCTTAACAAATGAAGTGTTTGTGCTGAAATGCAGTGTTCGGAGATTTAGCTTGTTAGGTTTCTTGCAGTTTCTCTGAACACTGCACAGTCTGACAAGGGGGTGAGTTTGCTGGGACGTCCACTCTAGACAGAAAGTGAGTAGCTGTCATTGTTGACACACCACAGCACACTGGACTCACCAATGAAACGTGTCCTCTGCAATTAACCCACATCATGACGCAGCATGGGGCAGCTAATCCAGCGCCCAGGGAGCAGTGCTTTGGGGCAGTACATTGCTCAGGGTACCCCAGTGGTATTTTACTGGTTGTGAATATGAACCAGCATGAAGTGCACTTCCCTAACCATTGGGCCACCACTGCTGGGAAGACTAGCAACTGTAATGTTTTCCACTGAAGTGAGTAATCTTTCTCACTTCAGAATGATGGAGCTCAGATTGTTTGGAAATCACTTCAATCACTTCTCTAAGATCATTGTTGATGTCTTCCCTCCTTGGCATTGCGTTTACACACCTGAATGCTCCAGACCAGCAAACTGCCAAAGCTTCTGCTTTTATAGAGCTGGTGATCAATTAATCAAGTGCATTTGATTAGCAGCATCTGGCTGCTACTTACCCTCACAATCCCTGTGGAAGCCGTATGGGTGTACTTAATTTTTTACACATTGCTTCTGTATTTTGGCTTAGGTTTTGTAAAATAAACAATGACATGGTGTAATATGTCATGTGTCCTTGTTCAAATGAGGTTGTATTTACCTCATTTTAAGACCTGCGATGAAATGTTAAATAATAGAATAAATATCTTGTTGATCCCCATGGGAAAATTTACACCACCCTGAACTGATGTTTAACCACGATGATGTTTAACAGATGATGATTAACCAGATGATGCTGCCAGTACTATACTCTGATCCAAGAAGTTAATTAATTATTGTTTATTATAAGAAATATTTTTTTTTTCTTGCTTTTTTTAGGTTATATTGCTTTTCACTGATGGGCTGGATGCTAGTTACGCAGAACTGAACACAGCAACCGAATCTCTCAGAAGGGACGGTAAGGCTCGAGTGTCAGGTTGCCAATGTAGCTTGAGATATGATGTAAAGAATTCTCTTCTGAAATCAGTACAATTACATCATGCAGCGACTGTAGCCACAACGGCTCTTCTCAGTTGCAGTTCTGGCAGCATGCTACCATTCTCCTCACAGCACCTTCAAAACAATCCCCTTTTCCAAAGGTTGTTCTCTCGACAGCTTGGTTAGATTGTCACAGGGGGGAAATTTCTCATGACCCCAAACAAAGAGGCCAAGAGTCACACGTGGTATCGTGACAATGACTCCCACCACCCACAGAAACCAGCAGAAAAATAATGATGGTAGAGAATTTGGTCCAGG
>JAODUD010000134.1:23980688-24013490 GCA_026784285.1 Stomatorhinus walkeri
GACATAAAAAGTGTTTGTTCCAAAATGATATGAATTGTAGCACATGTAGCAGTGTTCTAGGGAAACATTTTTATTGATCCTTGTTACCAGCTACATCAGCTTTGTATTCTGGTGCAACGTTTTGTCCTTGATCAATGGATCAATTGCTGTAAGACTGGTTACAGACAGGAGAGAGAAGGAAGCCATGTGATGTGGGGATGGGAGGGAATAATGTGGACTTGTTGTAGCCAAAGTGGCAGACAGGAACCAAAGCACAAAACGCTGTGGGTGTACTCCTCACTACTCACTGTGTACTCACTCGTAGCTCTGTAGGAAGACCAAAAGCTTAACCTGTGAAACTTAGTGTAGAACAGAACCAGGCATACGAAAAAATCATTTAAACAAAAATTAAAAATTCAGCCATGACTGCACAAAAGTTTTTAAAACAATTACAAATATGATGCACCACTGCAACATTGCAGCGTTGTTCCCAATTCAATAAGTATTTGTAGCAGGATGCTAACAGGTGCTAAGTTTGAGTGCCAAATTTTCAGTTAAAATCATGTGGTGATAAAAAGGTGAGAATATCTGTCCTCCTGCGGCCTCCTTTCTCTACCCGCACAGGAGTTCAGGGCCTCATTACAGTGGCCTTGGATGGGATGTCGAAGGAGGCAGTTCAGCAGCTGCATGCTATTGAATTTGGCCCATTTGGGACTGGGTTCTGCTGCAGGGCCCAGCTGGTCATCAGCGACATGATTGCCGGTGCATTGCACTCGGCGTTTGTAAGTCACTGTGTCTCAGTTCCTTATTCTTTGGCTTTCATGAGCTTTCTGCTGTAGACCTTACACTACACTCAGACATATATATTGCATGGTATTATATTACAACTGAAGTCTCTCTGGGCATTATCAGGTAGAGTCATTCGGTTATTAGGAATAATTAGAAGCAGAGGGAAAATAACATGCTGGGTATTGATGTCAGATGTGGGTGCTCTGATTTCAGGTCACCTTCACAGAAGAAGTCTGCTGCCATTGCTGCTTGTGTGTAGGCCCACCTGGTCCCAGAGGTCTCCCTGGAGTGGAGGGCGTTGAGGTGATCTTTAGTAGATTGACGGTTAAGCCACTGAATGGTGTGATTCGTGCTCCTCTGGTATTAATGATACAAAAGGAGTTGTGTTTTGAACTATTAACCTAATGGTCCAGGAATTTAGCCAATACCCCACAACGCTTTTTTTCTGCCAATATTCCAATCTCAGTGAGAATATATATAACCACCTTTGTGAGTGCAAGAATCTCCCCACCTCCACCTTTAGCTGAGCATGTCCTAATGATGCCCGCTAACCAGGCTAACGATGCATGCTAGCTGTGCCAATGGCGCCTGCTAGCCATGCTAGCAACAGCCGCTCGCAATGTTGATGGCACCGCTGGCAGTGCTAATGAGACACGCTAGTCACTCTGCCCTCTGCCATGTTTCGCAAGCTGCTTCTGTGGTAACACAGCTGACCTGTCTCTGTGTCCATTTTCAGGGCGTTAAAGGACAGAAGGGCATGGAGGGTCACACCGGGGATGACGGGATGCCGGTAAGATTGGGTGCGATCATGTCCACAAGTGCTTGTCATTTCATTGTGTGCGTGCATTGCAGTTTTATTTTTCCCATACAGTGTAACAAATATACTATATTGACTTAACTCTATTAACATAACCCTTACTACCAATACGATTGATAGTCAACTATTTTATGACAATGTAGACATGATGTTATTTTATGTGAAATAGTATGAAACATCCAAAAGATTAAGGCCAGAAAATGTATAAACTGACTATACAGTACACTACACATCTCATAATAGTTTCATTCTGAAAATACCGCTTCACCTTACGTCAAACTTCATCTTGAGACGGGGCAACACTTTTCCAATTGGTCTTCATGACAGTGGAATTTGTTCCCGTGCCCAGAAGGATGTGGGTTCAAATCCTGTGGCCTGCAGAGTAATTCTGGTTCTGTTGGGCCCTTGAGCAGAACCCCTAACCCCAACTGCTCCAGGGATGCTGGCTGATTCCAGTTATTGAACCCAAACTTTGCTCGTGCATACTTCACTTTGGACAGAAGTGTCTGATAAATTTGCAAATGCGTACTAAAGGATGACTGCTCATGCCCCCCGAAAGCAGCTGCTAGCCCTTTTTGTCATTGGGCAATATGGCACCCGGCCCCCTTAGCCCTTCCGTCCTTGATGATTGCTCCTCTTCTCCCAGGGAGCGGTTGGGAAACGTGGGGTGGACGGACCTCCTGGTGACCAAGGTTGTGCAGGAACCAGAGGCACGAAGGTAATGAGCATGTGCCCTGCAGCGTGGCATGTGACCGACACGTGAAAGCCAGAGGTGGCATTGCACACCTCCTGAGGTAGACGTGCACTTACTGATCAGACTGCGGACGTTCCTGAAATGTTCAGTGAAGCATCTGGTGGCTTTTACTAGTTGACAAGTGAACAATCTCACACCCTCAGGACTCACTCCACTCTAGACAAACGTATTTTTTTCGAAAGTATACATGCACTTTGGTCTAGCACTTTGATTCTTTCTTTTTATTTTACAGGGAAACAGAGGATTCACCGGAGATAAGGTAGCGTGACCGTGACCGGTTTGGGTTCCAGTGTGGTAATCACAGCACAGGGGGTTTTCAACACCATGCAACATCTAGCAGAAACATCAGTTCAATCAAGAATTCAAATTAAAAACATGATCTTTCCTTATATTGCACTTCAGGACATTTCCTTGACAACCACCCAAGCTGCCAGCTTGTTGTTCCCAGGCTGGAAAACCAGTCTTGGCTGGTTGCATTAGTTACTGATGCATTTAATCGAAATGGTGAAAATAAAAAGTAGATTCAAATTGTTACAACGTTTAGTCATGCACTGGGTTTCAAGAGGCATTTTCTTATTGATGGAAAGTGTGGTAACGCTTCACGTAAAGCAGTCATCATAATCCATTATAGATAGTTTCATAATGTGCAATAATGCATTCATAAAGTATAATAAACACATCTATAATGATTTATAAAATGGAATAACACGTTATAGCCATGTTTATGCATTATGAATGCTTTATTGACATCTATAATGCACTATAGATACCTTCATAATGCATTATAATGGTCAGTATACGCCATTATAATGCATTATGCATGCATTTATAATGCATTGTACATGTGTGCTATAAGTAAAGTCTTACCAAAAGTTTTTTTGTTTCTTTTGAAAGCTATCTGATGCACTCAGCATACTTCCAACACACATATTGCTTCATTTTTCAGGGCGAAAATGGAGTCGATGGTTGGAACGGGATCCAAGGACAACAGGTCCATTCAGCTGGAAGATCTCTACAGTGAATAATGTTAAAATCTCCATTTGCATCTTTTGGAGGAAACTGTCTTTTTTCATCTTTAGGGAGATCCTGGGCTCGACGGACATAAAGGAGCCAAAGGGGATCATGGAAGTCAGGTACCTCTATAATACAGTGATACATTAACCAATCAGTTAGCGGTATTTAGACATATTAAAGTTTGGACTCCGCTCTTTTATCCTTGAGTGACCTGAGCTTCATTAAGAAAATACTCACTCTTTTATTGAATTAAATAGTTTATGCAATTTCAACAAATGCCTAACAGAAAACAATTGAATGAATTTATTAAACTAAGAGTAGCTTATAATTTGTCTTATGTATAATTTTCTATATTCTGCTACAAGCTGTTAGCACAGCTGAGTGTCATTATCCCACATATAGGACAGTGAATTGGGGACAGTGAATTGAGGGAAATGGATCATGGACAGTGAAGTGTGGGCAGACAGTCAGACACATAGCAAATCAGATTTAAATCTACGTGTTATTTAATACCATGAACATTCCACTGTGAACACTATCCGAACAACCCACTGAGAGAGAGCAAGCCCACGAAACACCCCTCCCTCGGTGATGCCGACCCCCAGGCTCGGTGCCTTACAGTCATCCCTCATTCCATCAGTCGTTCTGCTCTCTAGGGAGAACCTCCAAGAACGGCAACACCAACAAGTATCTATTTACAGTAAAACTGTAGTCCCTCCCTAAGATCGGGACGCTGCACACTGACTTAGCCGGCTCCAAAGTACATCACATGCGCACAGCAGTCCCCACACAAATATGTAGGCTACTGGAATCATCCCAGTGCCTTTAAACCTGAGCTGGGATGGGTAAAAGTGTCCAGCTAAGCAGGACGTTGTCAAGCGTCATGTGATGTGCTTTCGGGGAATATTTCATAGCTAAGGTTGATTCTTGGCCTGTATTTTGCAGCACATTTCACACGCAGTCCGTCCCCATGTGGTTCTGAGCCAAATGCTCTTTGGTTATCAGGGTGACCTGTCCATTTCAGGGTAACGTAGGACCTCCAGGTCCACCTGGTGACGAAGGAGAAAAGGGCTTTCCAGGAGGACCGGTGAGTGAAACGACATCACGCCCAAGTCTCCCTGCTGATTTAATTTGTTGGTTTAATATTTAATTCTCTGCTAAGGAAGTGTAAATTGTCAAAACCAGAGCTAGTGGGGATGTAGTCAGAAAACAACTTTTATTGCAGCTACTTTTGTAAGTATTAAAAAGACACATCAGGAAAGTCCCCACAGAATTTTGCTTGTGTGCGATGGTTCTGTTTAGCACAGAGCTGGAAATGTAAAGATGTTTCTCTCATCCAGGGGACGCCAGGTGCCAATAATAATATCCCCGGACCAAAGGGAGACCTGGGTCCAGCAGGATATGATGTAAGTGGCCACATCGCCTGCCACATCATCTGGTGTTGGGATGTGCAGAAGCAATTTCCTTACTAACGTGATACCATTCTCTGTTTCTTGAATGTTCTTAATGTTGCTCTTTCTGGTCATCAGTTTGTTGTGTCCTCAGGTTCTTGTTTTGTCTGGAAAGCTGTGAAGCTCCTGCTCAAATCCTGCTTACACTTGTACCTGGGCATCCACTGGAAGCTCAGCCTAGCTACACTTATGGAAGCTGACTCGTTGACAGAACACTTTATTGTAACTTGTACGTTGCTTCGGAAAAAAGGTTCTACTCAATAAAGAAAAATGTAAATGTAGATCCAAATCTTGGTTACTGGTGAGATGTGGATGGTCTTTTTGAAACAAATGATTTAATTTAATTTTATTCGATATCTTTGAGTGGACCTTGGAAGGTTCTCCATCTAATTTTCACTAGTATTATTCACCAGTGGAAAAATGAGAATTTCTGCACTTGCTGTACACCCGCAACCTTGAATAGGACAAATGGTTACAGAAAATGGATGGATGGAATTTGGTTTACACACAAAAAAATACCGGTCCTAGTCGATGTTGACACCCATGCCGAGCATCACTGCCAACACCCGCTGTCCGATGCAAAGTGAACTTGGCTGGCAAGTCAGCCGGCATAGGCGGCTGCCTATGTCTCCGATAGGATTGACTGGCCCTGCCCACAAAAAGTTGCGGTTCATTTCGTCATTGTTCTGCTTTCCCTCCCAAGGGTGATTCCGGCACAGATGGGTCACCAGGACAAGGGGGAGAACCAGGAAATAAAGTAAGAGAAGCAGTTTACCTGCCAGATGCACCTCCCTCCAAATACTCTGCGAATCACAACTTTCTTTGTTCCCCTTTAGGGCAGGAGCGGTCAGAGAGGAGCGGAGGGCATTCCGGTACGCTTTCTGGCGGTCACTGAGGTCATACTTACTCAGGCAGTTTAGCTGAACGCTTATACAGGAGCAAGTTACTCCTCTGTGTGTTTCATAAATGAACAGAATATGCAATATTCTGCAAGTGTTTAAGGCTATTTATCTGGATAGTGTGTGTATATTTGCTCAGAAAAAAAACCACAATTTAACATTAAAACGTATGTAAATATGTTGTTAGATGGCTAGATGAATACTGGCTCAGTTCACAAACCTCACCACAGGGGTTATGAATGTGTTTATAAACTGCAAAAATATGGCCTTAAGTAAAGTATTATAGCATTTCTTAATAGAACTGTATGTAGAACAATATCTTAGTACCTTGTGTATAAACTGATAATGTTTTTTGTGATGCTCTTTAAAGCGCATTGAAATCATCTGTAAGCCTCTTTGGAGAAAAGGAGTTACATTCATCTAAATATACTGATTTGCAGGGAACACAACCAGTGTAAATGAAACAAGAATCAAGGGAATGTTAATCCATTACATTCCTGGCTCTTGCTTTTCCAACTCAAGGTCATAGTGTAAAAAGGGAGAGAAAAAAAAAAACATAAATTTTTTCCATTTAAAATGAAAAGCGTTTCCTGTTTCCTGTAGGGGACCCAAGGAGGAAAGGGTGTTGAGGGTTTGCAGGGTGAGCCGGGCTTCAGAGGCGAGCAGGTTGGTTGGTGCTGCAGACTGCTGGAGGACAGCTGAAGCCTGCTGATGGGAGCTTGGCAGAACATGCTGTCCTTTATACCATCAGGGCGTAACAGGAGCCCCAGGAGCCAAGGGAGAACCTGGAGTGATGGGATGGAAAGGCCCACAGGTTGGTCTTCACCAGATGGGTCAGTGCCCATCTAAACGTTTTCCTGCCAACTCCCTGTTGACTGGATTCAACCAATTATTTTTGACTGTCAGTACTATAATTATTGATAAACTGCTGATTATCAATAAATTTTAATCCATCGATAACATAGTCTAACATACAAGCATCCTTGTTAGTCAAATGAAAGTGAGAGTCTCAGGAATGAGAAATATTGTATTTTACATGAATGAAAGTTCATGTTTCTTTAAAAAGAAGTTAAGCACAACATATCAAAATCATTAGCTTAAAACTTCATGGCGGATTCTTGCATTTACCACAAATTCCTCAATGGATCTTGAAAAGAAAAGCTGCACTTCAAACTTGCTAATCTTTTTTAACTGTTGACTGGGATCCTTGTTTTTGGCATAATTTAAGGGCGCCGGTGGACTTCAGGGGAGCAAAGGCAGCAAGGGTAACCATGGAAGACCAGGTCGAAAGGTAACGTCAACCTGAAGGATGCAGAGGTCTAAAGGGACTTTAATACTCTTGAAATGGACACTGCCCCGGATGAGCAGTTGTCTGTTGTTCCCTTCCCTCTCCAGGGTCAGCCTGGGGCGCCTGGTGAAAAAGGAAATATCGGCAACATGGGATTTAGAGGAGAGCCAGTAAGACCGTCCTGTTTGACCTTAACTAGTCATCCTGAAGCCACCTCACCTTTGTGTGATGCTGACTCACCTCCACTTCATCTCCGCCAATCCTTATCTTCATAGGGTACTGATGGTTTGGGAGTACCCGGATCTCTGGGACCAAAAGGGCGCAAAGTAGGTTTCTGTGGAGTATGTTTCTGTATACTGCGAGCAGTTCAGCTCTGTCATGTTCAATCAGCACCATCACTAACCAAGTGCTTGTGGAACAGGGAACCTCTGGCAGCGATGGCCATGTGGGACTATGGGTACGTATCCTCTACCATCTATTCTGTTTACCTGGCCCTTCGTCCTCAATCTTATATGGAAAGTCTTTTTAGGGAGAAGTTGGCCAAAAGGGTTCACCTGGAGATGCGGGTCCCAAAGGCCATCATGGAACCATGGTAGGTGTTTTTTGGGGAAAGGCTACATACCATCGTCATGGCAACATTATTACATGGATCTGGTGGGTTACAGAATATATGAAATCAAACAAACAACCAATTAAATTTAGATAGGGCACTGAATATGGGTCACACTTTAATCTGGGTCAACTTGTAATTTAGCCGCAATTGGTTTTTCAGAAAAAAAATAGTTCCAGCTAAGACAATAGTCTAGTGTAACAGATTGTAGTCGATTCAGACATACAAGAAGTCATATTTTGAACATGACTTAAAACAAGTCATGATCTTGACAAGACAGAAAAAGATAATGACAGATGTCCTCTTCAGGCTTCCGTAGGATGCAGAGATGCAGTGCAAAGACACAGACAGAACAGTTGTGTGTTCATGTTTATGAGGGGTGTTGAAAGATCCTTGGTTTAAGTTCTTAAATGGAAATAAAAAATAACGAATGGAAAGCAAAATTATATTTTTCTCCTTTTTTTCTGACGATTTAAAAATTTATCCATGACTCAAAATCATGACACAATCTGAACTGCATGTTCTGTGATCCTTTGTAGCCCGAGCACTGTATCTTCAAAGTCCTCCAGCAACCACACTCAGGGGTGCTAATATGATATGCTGTGTAGCAGCAGCCCTAACTACACTTTAACATAATTCAACACCTGCCGATTCATCACCGCTACGCATTTGGTTTGCATAAATACCTCAAAGCATGACATACCTGAGGGTCTTGTGATGGTTCCTTCGGCAGGGCCCGAGGGGGCCAAGTGGTGTGAAGGGGGACCCCGGTGAGCCAGGTTATCCCGGCCGGAGGGTAAGGCCGCCAAGTTCTCACACGGTGCTCCTGTTCACTTTTGTGCTCAGAAGCTGGAAGCCACCTTACAGAGCTCCCTATAACCAGAGGCCGGCATCACGGAGCCGGATTTCTCACTTAGCCAGATAACTTGTCAGATTCAAGGTAGCCTGGGCTAAATGTAAGTGAACAAAGGTAAAGTCCATTTTAAACTGGGTTACCTTAAATCTGACAAGTTATCTGGCTAATCAAGAAATCCTGCTTTGTGATTCAGGGCTTAGGACCATTGCTGGGATCTTAAGAGTTACCAAACTGAGAGCAAGGCTGTGATCACGTCTAAGATATACAAATTATTTGGGGCTATTTTGGATACGTTCGGGTCATTGGCCTCAAATTAAACACACCATCCAACTCAGACATGCCTAACTTTTCTAAAGAATGAAATATTATTCATCCTTAACATAACAGTGAGTCAGTCAGGAATTCTGCTCAGACCAGTACAATTTACAGTTGTTGTTCATTTCTCAGGGACCTAAAGGATCCCCGGGAATCCCAGAACGAAGCGTATGTATGGTACTTTCTTGCACTTGAACTCGTAAATGCCAATAAATCAAGTGGATCCTTCTAGGTACATCTCGCTGTCTTTTTATGCAGGAGTGCAGCCTTCTGGATTTTGTACGGGACAACTGTGGTAAGGTTTTTGTTCACTACCACCTGACACGTGTTATTAATGTACTTTATTAGGAAGCCCTTTCTCTCCTGAATAGTGTTTCCTTTTCCCTCTTATTTCTTGCAGCATGCCAAGGTAAGATGTTTTCCATGTCTCATTCTCCAAGTAGACTTTGAATCCTCCGTTAATGTTCAGAAATTCGCCACTTTAACTTCCCGGCTTCAAGATTTGACCCCAGATTACCGATATTCCCAGGCTGTCACAAGTGTCCCTCTCACCCGCTTGACTTGGTGATCGCCTACGACATGTCCGACGAGGTGCTGGACTTTCAGCTCAATAACATGAAGAGCCTGATCACACGGATCATAGAGGACATGAATATCAGCGAGAACAGCTGCCCGGCCGGTGCCCGCGTGGCCATAATGTCCTACTCAGACAGGGCGAAGAGGGTCATTCGCTTCAGCGACTACCTCACTAAAGGCACCCTGCTGCAGCTGGTGAAGGAGAGGGTGCTCTATGAGCGAGCCAGCGGGCAGCGGGACCTGGGGGAGGCCATGACGTACACCGCCAGGCACATGTTCAAAAGGACCCGGGGCGGAAAGCTGGTGACAAAGATGGCCATCTTCATGACAAGTACGGGAATGTGGAAAAGCGGGAGAAAAGGGCGAGGAGTGGGGGGTCGGGGGGGTCTGAATATTAACCCAAACACAATCATTAATTTAATGGATTTAAAACGAATATTATGAGCAATACTGTGGCTGAATTTGGGAAATTGTGTAAATGGCTAGCAAAACAAATAGCAAATGCGAAACTTGATATAGTGATTGAGATATTATGACCTGTTATTATTCTAAATGCACTACTAACAGCTCTGACATCATCACAACATCAGTTTTTTTAAAACAAATGATCCATATCATATTGCTGTCGACACATTAGTAACAGCAGACATTTTGGTTCTTTTCACGGAGTGCAATTACAACCCATACATCCATCCCTAAGCAGCAATGCAGAACAGGATCACAGAGAGTCTGGAGCCAGGCGCAGAAAGTATAGGGCTCAAATTACATTTTCTTTGTATTTTCAGGAATGTATATGGGACGAGGGGATTTTGCAAGAGTCCAGACCACAGAACAGCAGCTGTACACAGCAGCCATGGAGCTGTATGCAAATGACATCACTCCAGTAATCGTCACCTCGGTGTCACCGGAGTCAGAACTCACCGATGCATTCTTGGTAAGCAGAACATCGCTTGCTTTCTACTCTGGAAATTACAAACATTTCCAAGTATGTTGAAAGAATCAGTCAACAAGAGAAGAGCATGAACAAAATATTTATAAGGTTACGGACACTAGAGGTTTCAAGCAGTAAACTAAAAAAAGATTAAGTGAATCAATGAGTCTATAATGGAAAATCTGTGTGAAGAGAATGAGGAAAAATTCCACACTGGAAATATTTGGAAGGGAAAAGTTGCAGAAACCTGTGGATCCTTAAACATGTTAGAGGATTCGATGAGAGTATTATTTTGGACAATATTGTTTTGTATGTGGAACGTTTTAAAAAAGTTGCAATTTGTTGAAAATATTGCTGTTTGATTTACTGTGTGATTTATTTGCCTTCAAAATTCCTCGAAAACCTTGTAGAACTTTCCGGGACGATACGGGATCATTAGTGACAGCAGTGAGGAGCAGATAATGGGACGTCTGCGAGCTTGCTTCCTGTGTTACGGTGAGGCCATATATTTGTGGGGCATCTTCTGAAGCCACAGCTTAGGTCATGGGGGAATTTTATACCCCAAATTAACAGATATATGGTACGGGGCGGGGGTGGCATGGTGGTGCAGTGGTTAGCACTGTTGCGTAACACCTCTGAGACCTGGGTTCGAGTCTCCACCTGGGTTTCATATGTGTGGAGTTTGCATGTTCTCCCTGTGTTGTCATAGGGTTTCCTCCAGGTACTCTGTTTTCCCCCCACAGTCCAAAGACAGAATTGCTAAATTGCCCGTAGGTGTGCCTGTGTGTGTGAATGGTGTGTGAGTGTGCCCTGCGATGGGGTGGCCCCCCATCCAGGGTTGTTCCCTGCCTCGTGCCCATTGCTTCCGGGTAGGCTCCGGACCCCCCCGTGACCCAGTAGGATAAGTGGGTATAGAAAATGGATGGATGGTACAGGGCAAAAAAACAATACAAGATAGGACAGGATGACCATACTTTTTTAAGCGTGAAGTAGATAAGAAAATAATTTACCTTCTTTGTTCACATTGCCATCTTAGATTCCTGCCACCCAGACCCAACGTGCCCAGCGGAACGGCACAGCCCTGTCAACGTCAACGCCGACGTCCTCTTCATGCTGGACAGCTCACGCGGCATCAGCGAGGTGGAGTACAAACAGGCTCGTGGATTCCTTTACTCCATGGTGGACCGGTTCGGGCTCTCGAGTGCCACACCGAGCCCCCTTCTGACTGGAGCGAGGCTCGCCCTCGTCCAGCACGGCGGGGCCGCGCCCGGGAAGAGGGACCCCATTGAAGTGGAGTTCGACTTTCTTAAATATGCAGGCAAAATGGAGGCCATGAAGAATCACATTCAGCATCTCACAAGACGCACCCACGGCTCCTCCGCCTTAGGGCTGGCTCTAGACTACGTTATAGAAAGACTCTTTAATAAACAGACCAGATCTAACAAGGTTATATTCATTATTTTGGGTGGGGCAAGTGACCACCGAGACCAAAGACTGAAAGAGATCGCCCTCAAGGCGAAGTGCGCTGGGTACATCCTCTTCACCCTCTCCCTGGGGTCCAAGACCAGGTACAGAGAGGTCTACACCATCTCAAGCCAGCCGATCAGTGCACACTCCTGTCAACTCGATGTAGCAGGAGCCGATGATATAGATTACGCTCTTCGCTTCGCCGAGTCATTCTTCAGCTTTCTGCCAAGTAAGTGGGTCTCCATAACGCTGCCGTGAAACCAGGATGTCACACGTTTTTTGCACTTCAGTTACGGTCTGGTTCATGTGGAATGCAGTATATAATCAGAAACATGCACGCCATTCACAAATATTCAGCGGCTGAATTTGAAGACGTTCTATCTTTGTATTGTTAATAGAGAGGCCCAGTACTGACCCTCACTGGAGGGTGGACGACTGCGACTTCACAAGAACCGAAGATGTATCAGGGTACGTTCTTCAGCATTCGCTTTTCGGGACTGGGGTCGCGGAGTCCCCCTGGTGGACAAATTTCTTTTCAAAGCAAGTAGTCGTGCGTTCTCTGTGCAGGCTAAGTAACAGCAATCATGGAATCTGAAGGTCATTCTGAATGAGGAATTTCAAAGTTCCAATTCCATTAAACAGTAGGGTCTTATTACCCATTTCAAAAATGTAGTGCTTAAAAGTGAAAATTCTCATGATGTGGTACCAGCACATGTGGTTATATAATCTTTGGCAATTAAGTTGACAGCTAATATAAAACATTCCTCCTCCTAAGGTTCGATGTTTTATCAGACGGCGCACACATGGAGTCTGAAGACATTCCCAAACAGGCCATCAATGCAGAACTGGGCTTTGTCCAACCCAAGCTGGATAAACAGCTCCCGGCTATGCTGCATGTTCAGCAGCCGGACAGCCCCTCACAGCTGGACACTGGGCCTCAAGCTGCGGCCAAAATGGTGAACGGTCTTCGGGGCAAGCTGGCGGAGGTACGCGAGGGCCCACAGGAAGTGAAGCCCCAGACGGCTGTATCTGAGTTGAGCTCCACATCCAAGGAGTTGGAGTTGAGCCCAGTCATGAGACAGAGCTCTGACCTGGTAGGACGCCTGGGCCAGCCGCTCCCCCAAACTTCTGGTGAGCTCTCTGCCTTCTCGCAGCCCTAATGCTGACGTTGGTCGTACCTCTGGCTTCCTGACTCCGCCGCTTTTCCCGTAGCCCGCTGCCTGCAGAACAAGGATAACGGCAGGACATGCAGAAGATCACAGGCCATCCAGTGGTTCTACAACCGGCACGTGAAGCGGTGCGCCGTCTTCTGGTACGGCGGGTGCGACGGCAACGGGAACAGGTTCCCCACACAGGCGGCCTGTCGTCAGCTCTGCGTTGCCCAAAGTAAGTGCAATATTCATAACAGGGCTATGGTCAGGAATAGATTTAATGCTGGTAGAATAGTACATCCCAAAGGGATGATTTATTATGAGCTGTTATGCTAGTTTTTTCTAGTGCTACATATCATAACTTTATTTTCTGTGTGCATTTTGCATCTAAAAGGATCACATGTGTGATTCCCGGAGTGCCTTCGCCTCCTGAGCCTTACCAGCATCTTTCACCGCCACCTTGTGGCAGATGACTGAAGGGACACCAACCCACTGTGCTGGTCCGAACAGGCCACACCACATCCGCCTTTCCAGGCTAACTTCCAGGCCAAGTAACTATTATGTTTATTGAAGTAGTAGTGTTTGAGGCACCCTCACAGTGATTGGTTGCATGGGACTAAATAAAAGGATACTGGGGGGATGGGGGAAGGGGTCAAAGGTCATATTATACAGCAGCCTACTTTTGCTTCCATTAACACTGCTGGATAAAAAAAAAAACAGTTTGAAATAAATTTTCTTGCCCAAGTCAGTTCTTGTCCTGCATGCATCACCAGACAAAGGGGGTGATCAGAGAGGATGTTTGTAATGCATATCCTGCTGCTTTTTCACTTTTGCTTCTTCTGAAACCATATTGCAAGAACATGGAATGATAAATGAAACATGGGTCATCTTGTCCTCACACACACGTTGGGATTCATCTTTATGGGGACTCTCATTTTTATGGGCAAAACCCTCATCAAAGCAGTGACAGTCTTAACCCTAATAAATTATTACTAGGGGTCACCAATCACCATGGCACATTCTGATGGGTATTCTGATCAAAATTGCATTTTTTTACCACAGACACTGTATTTAAAATCATGGACCCAGCTCTTCCTCTCAATCAAAACATTTTTCCAGGGACACATTGGTCCATGTATGGACAGCCTGACGTTCACTTACCAATAAGTCCACCTCCACTGTTATATTTCTTCATTAGTTATTCTCCTTAGTTATTTTCTCCTCCTGTGCAAACGAGCACAAGCTCACCAGGAGCCTTAAAGGCAAATATCAGAGACCACACAAAACGTGTTTTGGACATTTATTCAACACATCAGTCTGGAGATCTATGTCTACAAACATGCGTTTTAAGCTCACAGTATTGGTCACAAGGGCGTCAGAGAGTTAGGGGTGTGACTGTTTTTGTGCTGCAGTCATTTTTAAAACCATGCTTCTCATACTTAGCTTTAAATATTTTATATACACTAGGTGATAGGCTGCTGGGTGTTACAGGGGCTGGGTGGGGCTACTTCCAGACTTTGACGATGCCGTCCCTGGAGGCTGTGACGATGAAGCCCTGAGTGGTCTGGAAGGTGGCAATGTCTGTGATGATGTCGTGGTGACCCACGGGTAGGGACTCGGGGCCCCGGCGGGGGACATCTTCGGAGGAGCCGCTCTTCTGCTTGCTGTGGATCTCCTGTGGGGAGAACCAGCGGTGGGGGGGGTGGGAGAACTACGCATTGAAACTCATCCCAGATCCACAGTGATTCCAATAAGTAAAACAAAAATGAAGAATCCATAGGTTTGTATTCAGTAAACAAACACGACCAGCATTACATACCTCAACAGAACCCTCTATATCAACAGATACCTAAACCCAAAGCTTTACTACACCTGCACAAAAGACTAGTGGTGCGCCAATGTGGTAATTTTGGCTGATACTGATATCTGATATATTGTCGCCCAATATTACCGATAACATTTTCGCTCCACAAATCCGTTGCAAAACTGGTGTCAGTGACATTACTTCATAAGAACCCATGAATGTGTGTAGCAGCCAAATCATACAATGGAGGCAGTCGGCTATAAGAAAAGCAGATCCCTCTTGGCAGAGTGTACTGAGGATGTAAGTGCTGAATGAGCCAACGTATCCTCTCATCCATGACTATGGAAAATGACTCTTCATCCTATGCAACCTTCCCCATTATTGTATTAATTTTATATTTAGCTCTGGTGCTACTGACTCTGAATATTGATAAGATCTAAAGATATAACTGCAATATCGACCAAGATAGATACATTAGACCAATATCTTGAGTTTTATTACGCACATTAGATGATAGAGTTATGATAAATCGACAGAAGATGCTTTTTCCATCTCAACCGGCTCTCACTAACATTTACGCACTTTGAGGTTTTCAACAATGACCACAAACATCCAACGAAATGTGGCACATATTCGGTTTTATCAGCATCTCACCTGAACTACTTCAGTTCCTTCAATGATTTTGCGGCTGTAGAACACTGAAGGACAGTGCAAGGAGTCGTGAGCTCCCCCGCCAACGATGTAGGACCTCTCTGGGTAGGCCAGGTCCCAGAACCTGTGCACAGGAGGAACAAGGGAAAAGATAACGATGGACTTTACTAATTTAATGAGTATTGAGCAGGACCTCTGTGTGCCAGACAGTCCCACAATCTCCATGCAGCAGGAACCACCAATTCATGTAATAATTATCATCACCAACATCACATCCAGTGTCTGCAGTGACACTGGCTCTGCACAAACCCTACTATCTAAACCATGCAACCAGTCCAGCTGAGTGGTGCTCAATCATCAATAACAGCCATGCAACCCACCAGGGACCATAAATCATGACAAATGAAGGAAAGAGCCCCCCAGGTGCGCAAATTTACCCATTTGCTTCTGTAAACTCTACAGGCTGCATTGACTGACATTGGCTAACACACTTGGGAGAGGGTGCTATTCACTCTATGGGCTGTATTGATTGGTTAAAGCACTTAAGGGAGGGCACTATTCAGTCTATAGGCTGTTCTGATTGGTTAACACGCTTAGGGGAGGGCCCCATTCACTATATGGGCTGTACTGATTGGTTAAAGCACTTGATTCAACCTACAGACCTGTTGACCTTAGACAGCCATCACCCCCCCCCCCCCACACACACACTGAAATTAACAAAAGGGGTCTGCTACAGAGCAATGAGTCAAAGAATCCCCGCTATTTGTACCATTCAGCAGAAGGTGAGGGAACAATCAACACATCCAGGCACATCTATAGTGGAAGTTAGATAACGTGACTGAAAGCTAACCAGTCTGCTTTACTAATATCGTTCGTTTCTAGAATAGATTATCTTTACTGCCATTCTACATGTACAATGAAACTCTGCAGAACAGGGGTTCTGCCTCCGTGGAGATCAGGGCCTTAACCCCCACCTTAGATCACTCAGCCTGGATACTCTTCGTTTTACAACATTTTAAATAGCTACACTAATAACGGAACTTTACTAGAACCTTGTTAGAGCCCCCGAAAGAACCTAGTTAGAACTTAACTGAACATGGAAAAGCAGACTGCTGGCCCTACCTGATCCTCATGTCGGAGCCGGCGGTAAGCAGCAGGGGGTTCCCGTCCGCGGGGCTGCAGTAGATCCCATGGACGCTGTGGGGTGAGGGCTAGGGGGGGGCGTAGCGGAGACCGCAGGGGGCAGTGAGAACCCAGAAACGCCACAATGGAACAGCAAGTGCACCATCGACTATTATTCAGACACACCAAGATAAGTACCCGCAGATCATGACTGTCTGGGGTTAAATGTGGGAAAAGAGGAACTGCGGTTAGAAACGTGAACTGGGAAACCAGTACCACTCATGCATGAATCCAATAAGCACTTTCATTCTAGTGGTTTTAAAAAGTCTATGCATTAGATTATACGATTAGCACCATTAATAGGATGAAGCTTAGAAGTGCATCACACGGTTGTGGAAAACGGGGAGGCTACAGACCTGCATTTCCGACAGGGGGGGTGCTGAGCTGGCCCAGAGCGTGAATTTCCTGTCCCCGGTCTCCATGTCCCACATGGACACTTCATTGTTGCCCTGGACAGCTGGACACAATGACAGTATCCGTACAGGATTACCTTTGTATTCCCTTTACATTAAACATCTGCCATATTGTGGCTGCGGTCCTAATGTTTGGTTCCAATTTTAAGGAAAGGAGCCTTCCAGACTGTTTACGACTTCTAACCCTGTGGTCCTGGGTTCCCTGAAAAGCCTAAAATGACAGCTAAATAATCAAATGAAAAATCTTGTGTTTGACTTCTGTAAACCCAAAGTACATCAATACTCTGCTCCCAGAGTGTGATCACTTCCTAGGAACGGCCCCGATGGCCCGCAGTCCGGTATCGGGGAGCGTTTCCCATTGTGTCTTACTGGGCCGAGGCCTCGCATCTGGGCCACAGGCTCTAAGATCTACTCCCTTCTGGAGATCACTGTCAGCCAAAACAAGTGGACAAGCAGAACAGTTTCTGCCCACATGCTATTACTGTATTTATTCCAGCATTTCTTGTACTGACGACACTGGAAATTCAGGTAAATCGTCCATGATTCACCCAGAATGTTACTGAAATGTACGGACATGTGATTCTTTCCCAATCTCCTGTAAAACCCATTACTTCACAAATAACTTGTGTCTCAAAAAAGAAGCCAGGATGCTTATCTGGGCCATTAGATCGGCATGCAGATGCTTATCTTGGATTCGGGAGATACTGGGGGGTCAGTATACAGCAACCTATATTGTCTTTAGGGGGGTTGGGAGGCTTTGTGCAATTAAGGACATTTGGCGCAAGGACGCCTATCTTGTATTATCGCAAGCAGGATCACTCGGACAAAAGGGGGAATTTGATAGCATATTGCCTGGGGGGGGAAGGGGTGAGCATGGCCAGCTCGTCCTCTGCTTGCACGCAGCGCTAAATCTAGTATAAAGGAAGGGGGGGATCCCAGCGTTGACCGGAGCTCAGCCGTGGGATAGAGCCACATCGCCTAGCACTTTCTCAGGACTCATGTGTTGGTCTTCTGCCGGGACTGAAAAGGGCTCCCCAGTCCGTGTGTGAAGATGGGTGGTGATGTTACGTCCGAGTGTAAATAGTTCTGCAGCTGCTTATGCGTTTCATTGATTATGGGGATTAATTACCACCGCTCGTGATAATAATTCACATATTCTATATTTTATTGTTTCTTTTCTATATACATTAGTTTGTATGATATATACTATTCTATATCCCTTGTAGTATAAGGTTATTTTGCATTGCTTTTAATTGATATCTTGATATTGATTTTAATGCAAGGTTATCTTGTATTACTTGTAATAAAGTGTTTTTGAGTGAACCTAAGCGTGCCTGTTTGTTCCTTTGAGAGTCCTATATCCCCCTCACATCAATTTTAATACAGTAGCAAATCAATGAGCAATTATAATCTTTAATTCTAATTAATGTTCCAGCTAAAATTCCAGAAATAAAACACAAATTAAACAGAAACCTTAATGCTTAATCATTGGCAGAAGAATATAGTTATATTTAAAGAATGCATTTTTAACTCATAAATGTGATGATGTCTTTAGGTACTGTTAACTGTTAAGGCCAAATGTGCAGTAACTCAGGTATTAGCGGGTTAATGCACACCATGCACTGCATTATATGTTTCTAAACGCATTCATTTGAACGTCAGGGGGTTCTCTGGTTCCACAGTCGCGTGTTTAACATTGTGTACAGCTTGTTGTGCATTAACCCTTACATACATCACATCTTCATTCAATTCTTCAAAGCCTAGTCAGTGTTTTTTTTTTTTGCATAGGAAATGTTACCTGCGATGATTGATGATTGGTAGAGAGGGTGCATAAGCAGCCGCCTGATTCGTGCCCGAGCCGGGTGCGAGTGGTTGGAGATGGGCAGTTGGAACCGCATATCCCAGCATGCCATAGTGCCGTTACTGGTACCTGTGGAACAGAGGGCAAGCCAAGGGCATAGCCAATTAAATCTCTCAGGCAAAGAAAGCAATTTTTAATTAGCCAAAGTGAGAGCTGTTTACCGACTGGCCACATGAGATGCTTTAGTGACGGAGAGCCGTCGTGTAATTTGTTGATTTCTGTTGATCACTAGCATAATTTTTATATACAGGTTGGGCTTATTAAAAAAATATTCTGGACAGCGAGCAGTTTGTTAGAGACTTAAATAGGCAGTTTTTTTTACAGGAGAGTGATTTTATGATTGGGTGAATGGGACATTTTAACATTTTTGGGAGAGAACAGCGTAGCTGTTTTGTGCATGTGGCTGCCGGTGGGGCTCGGTCAGGCACGCACCCACGCAGAGCCAGCACTGGTGTGTGTCCACGGTGAAGGAGGTGATGAGGCCGAGGCGCAGGTCGTGCCGCAGCGTCCATGCATCGCTGCCGCTGCGCAGGTCCCAGCCCACCAGGGCGCCGTTGACGGTGGCGTACGCCAGCACAGACTGCGCGCCTGCGTTGAAGTGGTGGATGTCCACTGCGCAGCCCTGCTCCTTCAGGTCCAGGAACCTGAGCGGAGCACAGGCACCTCATGAAGCCTCCCACAGCACGCGGCAGCAGCTTAAAAACGTAGCCCTAACTCAAGCCCTAACTTAATTAGCTTAACTACATTTTCGAGTACATTGTCAGAAAAAAGGGTTCCAATTTGTATCTCTGCTTGACACTGGGGCAGTACCCTCAAGGGTCTGACAATTGTACCCTTAGTTGTACAGTAGATAAATGTACCTTTTAATCTAATTTAAGGTACAGAAATTGATTCTGAGTAGCATCTCCAAGGTATAAACAACATTAATGCACCCCCAATAGGGTAACTTAAAAAGTACTATTATCTACAGCTATAGGGTACAGTCCCAGTGACAAGCAAAGGTACAAATTGGTGCCCCTTTGTCTGACAGGGTAGTGATGCGACAGTGTGTAGTGAATATATCTTTTATATAGTGAAGCTGTTTATTTGCTAAAGTAGCGTGTAGCTCCAACAAGGGTCACATGCCAATATTACTCAGCCAAATCATGTACACTCTACTACTTATAGTTCAATGAGTATCTCCCCCCAACTTCAATCGAATCTTATGGCTACAACCTGCTCAAAACCAGCTCTTTCTGGAAATGCCATTTTCCATTAATTACCGTTCATGTATGCAGAAGGTACGGTGACAGAATGGTTGTACCTTGATAATGTAATGAAATTAAGTGCAAAGACTGGAAAAAAATGCATGTACTAAAACGCTTACTGTGCACTACTGTGCAAGGAGGCAGGAAGAATCATTATGTTGCTGCTGCCTTTTCCATCAGGGCTGATTCTACATGAATGCAAAGGCAGTGTTTCTTATGAGGACTGTAACATTCCCTCTAAACCAGATCTCCTTAGGGGATCTTAATTAACCCTTTCAGAACACTTTGTTCACCTGTTTTAACATTCTTTGCATTGGCATTCCTGTTGCAGGGGATTCTTTTTTTTTTTACTTTTTATCCAAACCAGTCAAGACAAATGAAGATGATAATAAATGCAACATAGAATGTTTGTAATGTTTTTTTTTGTAGAATCTGGTAGGTTTTATAATTAGCCCTAGCGATGTGTTCTTAATAGAGTTAAACCTCTCTTGCTATCCAGCTTGTAGCGTAACTTTCTCTGATGTATGGCTTTCCTGTATTTTTCATATAGTAACTTACTCCATTTTTTAAGCAGCTTGCCTGTATCACTGCCCTTACATTAGAATCTGAAATCTCTGACATAAGCATAATCGCTGACGGTAAAACACAATAACAAAAATAGTACACTTCATCCACTATCTGTCACCATCCCTTACTCATACCGCATATGAATGAGTCACATTACATAATGTCCCTCCCCAGCCTTGAGCCTGGGATTGGCTCGAGCCTCTCCCACCACAACCCTGTAGTCTTCAAGCAGCTGAAAGATAGATGGATGGATGCATTATACCACCCCGACACAGTATATCTGATGCAACCTCTACAATGCCCAGGCATATCCTCTGAAGAACCTGAATAGGTAAAAAAAAAAAGGAGAGATCAGACGTTATCCATGGAGGTACCTGGTCTGGAAGGGGTGCACCTTGGGCGACTTGGGGGGCTTGTTCGCCTCGACGGCCAGAAGCTGGATGGACCCGTTGTCGGAGGCCACGGCCAGGTAATGTGAGCCCTGGCAGAAGGTCAAGGTCTTCACGTGTCCTCCTACACGGGAGTACGTCAGCACCGATCTGGCGAGGAAGGACAGCAGCTTCAACGAGGCCATACTGACAATACGAAGAGATGAGTCGCTTTATAAACAATGCAGGATTCTTCTAGAAGATCATTAGTCGGGACCAGATTGTCACTGTAACAGATACTCTTTCTTGGAACTGAAATTTATGAAACACAAAACTGTGATCTATGTGATATCATGGAAACAGCAGCATCTGCTGGACTGCACTGTCATTCCTCAAGTCCACCAAGCTCTAACAATGAGGCCTGGGATGTGTTCAGATGGGGCCAAAGTGCCTGCTTCTGCTCACCTGGTGGTGGTCGTCTTGCCCTCCATCTTCTGGCTGTCCCAGATCTTCACGGTTCCGTCATTGGAGCAGGTGGCGAAGATGGAGTGCTCGTCAGAGACACGGATGCGGTTGACGGTGGACTTGTGCTCGTGAAGGTGCGCCACCAGCAGCCCTTTGGGGTGCCAACCTGCCAGCAGAGATATCACCAGTTACCCAGTACTGGATGAGTACCAATTCACATTACTCCTACTCATAAAGGTTGCTGATTGAAATCCATAAACTGAGTACTGCTAAAGGATTCAGGTGTGAAATTATTCATCCTCCTATGAATCTACCAAATCACACATACAGAAACTTTAACGGATACGTATCGTCTGCACAGCCAGAAGTTAAAATCATTCCACTCAGCACTTTTGAAGGTGTGGTTGGCCCATATTGTCAGGAATTATGGAATACATCATAGGTAATGTCAGAAGACTATTCCTCCCGCTGGAATGTTTACGTTGGACATTTTAATAATTGCCCAACATTCATGCCATCAAGCTATTTAGCTTGAATAGTGGGCATGACTGATTCTGTAGTTTCAAACAATGAGACTGGGTGTAAGTTCTTTGACAGTTAATGTGTTTCTCTCACTCCATTTTTGTTAGGCGTATGAAATTTTATTGAGTTGTGTGTCGAGGGTACCCCCACCTGGCGGGGGAGGCCGGCTTTCCCACTCGGTGCTCTCCATCATCTGTTTTGCCATGCGCTCAGCACTGCATTGTTCACGCTTCTGCTGAACCAGCTGCTGCAGCTCTGCCTTGCAAGTGGTGAGGCGGCGCTGGTAAGTGGAGCCCCCGCCCACAGGCTGCACCACCGGCGCGGTCGGCGGGACCGCCTTCCTGGGCTGCACTGCGGCCCCCTCCGTCACCTGTGTAATGGGAGGGATACCAGCCCTTAGCTTACCAAGCAACTGCATCGCCATAACAACACTTCTGTCGGATCCCAGCTATGTGGCTACAAGGAGTGGCGGGTGGACGAAAGTGAAGAGGGCATGAGGTACGAGGGGCGTGCTGGGAGTTCTGGATCGCGCTTGGGAGGCGTGCAGATACCGGGGGTGTAGGCGGGTTGTTGTTTGACGGCTCCAAGGAGCCAAACATGCTCTTCCACTCCTCGTTCATGTTGGAGTCCTGCTTCGTGTGCTTTCTTGCTGAAAAAACAGGGGAAGACAGCCATCAGTTACCATCAGCGGTCGACAGATCATAACCAAACTACTATTTTAATACTTAACAGTGTCGGCTTACTCAGATGCATTGTTTGGGATTGAAGTAAGGATGCAGGGATCAGAGTCCTTTGAGAGTTTACAGAGGAAAGCATAGGAGCAGATGCTTGATAAGGGCCGGCTGAGTGTGGAGTCATGGACAGGGTTAGCAGAAGCATGGAGCCAGTCATGTACTGATTTCCAGGGAATGAAGATAAAGTACCGGAGAGGACAAAATTAAGGTCAGCCAACGGAAGGGTCCAGCTGACCTTGGAGACTCTGAAGCACAGGATGAGTGATCTGAGAAACAATATTCATGTAGACTAAAGTGAGAGAGAAATCTGAATGTTCTAATATTTCTGTTTTTTCCCCGTGACACTCAGGGATGGATGGATGGATTTTTGCTTTTTCTTAGTCTAATGCAGTGCCAGTTTCATCCAAGTTACCAGTTTTTAATATATATATATATATTATATGTGTGTATGTGTCTGTGTGTGTGTGTGTGTGTGTGTGTGTTCGCGTGCGTGTGAGCTCAATATATGCGTCAGCCTTTAGGCGTTTCATTTAGGGAAGAAGAAAAAGCAACATAATGTACCACCGCAGCTGAGCAGCCTGGCATGCTGGGAGAGTGTAAGCCGGGATAATCATGCAGCCGGAGCCAGAATTTGGACAGGAGCCCCCCCCACCCCTACTCCCAAAAGGTTAGAAACAATACACCACTGTCAGGAAGTCAGTCACACGCAGTAAAACCACATGCTAAGATGGCGGGAGGGGGGGGGGGGGGGTCATTGCAAGGAGAATTTGTTCACTGGTGTGTTAGTGACACCACCACCACGTCCTTCCAGCACGCTCGGGAAGTCACAGCACGTCTTTCTGCAGCTATCGGGTTGAGCTCCTAACAGTAGCAGAACAGCCTGGCACACCAAGCACAGTATATAAACCTCTCGGTCCAGCATATTGCATATTTTGATGGAATGCAGGCCGGTAATTCTAAATCTGGACGTCACAGCCCAGATTTTCTGCCATTTTACAAAATCAAAGATTCGATTTTTACAGAAAATTACAGAATATATCACATATCTGATCCTACCATGGGATAACAAAATGATTTTTGAAGAGCTTGCCTCTTGAAACAAAACATTAAACGCAGTGCAATGGAAAAGACAGACGCCTACTTACAGCTCATATCTCTATATGACAATCTGAAAGATGCCTACCTCTCTTGTCCTCCGATTCGTTCTTGGGTTTGACAAGGTCCACGTGGCGGCCCGTAATGCCCAGGGTACCCAGGTCAATGACCCCACTCTGCACTCCTTCTCCTAGGTGGCTCTGGTCCACAATGTTAGCTTTGGCCTTGTTGGACTTCAGCATGAAATCCTTCAGGGCCAGAAGTTTGTCCTCCTCAGCCTCCGTCATTCCCTGTTAAGGATGCACACGGCATTGGTGTGTGTGAAAAACAGATGCACATACATGTGCATAGACAGGTCTGCATGGGTATCTATAGAAATATGCACATGCAACCATGTGCCACCTAGCAACTCTTCAGTAGGAGCGGTAACTTGTTTAGGCAGGAAAGCATAAAAGGCTTTTTCTGAAAGACCTGTGACAGCAGTTTCTTCAGCAGCTGAGCGATGGCTGGGTCATCCGGAATGGGACATTCGGGGATGGAGCCACTGCGTTTCTTCTGCCGAAGGAGAAGGTGCCGGAAAAGACTGCCGATGTCCTTGGAGCGCAGCGAGTAATCGAAGATGGAGCGGCTCAAAGGCTCCTTCAGAACACTCAGAAGCACGATCTCCTTGTCGATCTGCCATGGGATGCAGGACTTGAGTCAGGGCGCGAGGTAGTTCATGGGCGTGTGTTTACTGGGTCAGTCAGACCACAAGGTAGATCACAGATCAACATTTAAGGCACGAGTAGAAAGTGCAGAAAGTTCATCAGCTAGCAAAAGTCTGCAGATCACCTCAGTATAGACACAAAGGACAGAAAAACCCTTGATCAGTCACATCAAGACAGATGCGAGAGGCAGATATATCTGCTCAGAGGAAAACAATCATGCCAATGAACTTTTACATCAAACATCAATTAATAAAACTGTGATTGCAGCTTCACAACACTGATATGCCTTGATCTCTATGCCTCTATTCAGCTAAACGATCACATGTCTAAAGGGCAACCTATACATAAACTCCCTATTAAACTATATCCCATGGAAAGGGGGAGGGGCCTGTAAATGTCAGTCAGAGGAAGATGGGGAGGTCTTCTGAGTCTCTCACCTGTATGATTGGCTGCGTGATGAAGGGAGTGAGGTGGGGCATGAGTTTGCAGTACACATCGGCAATGTTGAGGTGCTGTGCCACCACCGTGATGAAGCCCACCGCGCCATAGCGGATCCACAGGTTAGGGTGACACAGAAATGGAGCTGCAGAGGAGAGCGATGATAGTCACGTGACTCATATAGCTCCGCCCACACGGCAAAAGTCTCTCTTCGTCTCTGAGACTCCTGTCCACGAATTTCCCAAGACAAAGTCAGGCTGGCCTACGCTGATAGGAACTACACAGCCTTCATCAGCTGCCCACCCCCCACCCAGTCTCACCGATGTCGCTGACAAACTCGTAGATGTGTGGCTTCTGCAGCAGGCCCAGCTGGC
Source organism: Stomatorhinus walkeri (assembly GCA_026784285.1). Classification (NCBI taxonomy): domain Eukaryota; kingdom Metazoa; phylum Chordata; class Actinopteri; order Osteoglossiformes; family Mormyridae; genus Stomatorhinus; species Stomatorhinus walkeri. The sequence goes on from JAODUD010000134.1 coordinate 24,006,014, forward strand.
ACATGCAGCTAAGAGCGTTGAGAGCCTTGGCGATGACGAACTCCTCAGCATCGCTCAGGCCCTGCTGGAGCAGCGGCTTCAAGATGGAGGAACTCTGCCAGCCCACGTAGGCTGCCACACCTGTGGCGAGATGTGGGGTGGAGTGCAGTTAAGATCCCCATACTGCCCCATGAAGGCAAGACAGAGCAACTACATTTACAATGACAAGCAAAAGCTGTCTTGGTTTCAGGTAGTGATGGCCAAATGAAGCCTCATGAACCACTTGCTGTATTTTCTAACCCCACTAGATGGTGCTCTCTCTACAAAAATGGGCTCAAAGCATGCCCCAAAGCAAGTCAAGAGCACTGCCTAGTGGCATCAAAAAAAACAACAAATGGTTCAAGAGGCTTCATTTGGCCATTGCTAGTTTTAGTGTGTATTTTGTAGATATTGTACTTTTCTTCAGAATTGAACATATTCGAAATAAAATGCTGTGTCACAAGATAAAACAACCTATGAGACCTCATTTCGGTCATAACTTCATTTTGATAAATGCAGTTACTGTGTTTTGCCTTTGTTTGGCAGTATTAATAGTTCATTAAAATGAGTCAAAATACTACTGAATTACAATGAAATTTAATAGTAACTGCGCCTTCATAATGCATTCATTGTGCATCCATAGAACATTCAGTGCACCTTCATAATGCATTTATAATGGATGTGTAGACCATTTATAAGCAACATGTATGTATATTTTAACACCCTAACATACTTCAACAGGTTTAATATTCTTTAATAGCAAAGATTATATAATTGCGCAATTATAATGTTTGTTATATACCGTTTGTTATTAATATACAGTGTATTAAAGCTAAGGTGTGTTGGGATGTTAAGGTATATTTACGTGCTGCTTATGAATGTTTTATGAATACATTTTGAAGGTGCACTGAATGTTCTATAAATGGTTTATAAAACGTACAGGTACAGTTAGTGTAAAATTAAATTGGCAACAATTTCAAATACTTTGAGTCGAGCAAAGACCAGCTTCCACAGACAAGCCAGCAGAATTTTATTGGCAGGTAGTTACAGCCTCCGTAGCATTGATTGGCTAGGATGGACGTCACTCACCCACAATGCTGTCGAAGAAGGCTCCCCGAAGATGCCAGTCATTCTTGTCATTGAGGAAGGTGATCATGTGGGAGAGGAGGACGTCGTTGGCTTTCTGCCGGCCAAAAAAGACGCAGAGACGCGTAATGCCGCTCTCCATCAGGGTCTGCTTCACGATGTTCTCGGGGTCGCTAAGAAGGGTCACCACCTTCTGCTGCACCATCTCATGTAGCGCTTGCAACTCTGCAACGCCACCGGGCAAGAGGGACAATGCAAACTCCGTTTCTATGCCAACGGCACCAGCCCCCGCATACAAAGACTACTCTAGGCACTAATATTTAAGAACCCTGGTACAGGCTCAAGAACAATCACATGTGGAATCTTCCTACAACCAGGGAATCCATGCTATTCACAGTCCGGTTTGGGGGCATGGATTTGTAGCCCTGGGACAAGGGTTTGATTGATCCAGGTGCAACTAATTTGCCATTAAGAGGCAGAATTCATGAGTCGGTGAAACTATGGATTTGACTTAATTAGAACTTGCTCCACTGGAATGAGTCTAGCCTCAGGTACAATTCTGACACAAGGATTTTCAGATTTCAAGGTGAAATAAAGAGATAAAGAGCAAGGCTGTAAAAATATTAGTTTCACTGTCAATACTGCAATGTGCATGTCCTAGAGAACAAGCCAGTAATGGCTGCACTGGAAGGCCTTCGGGAGTTACCCGAGTCGTAGTTCTCATTGGGGTGGAGGGCTTCTTCTGCGTCCTCCCCGTTCAGGTCGTGCTCCACATTCAAGTTGTTCTCCTGGACCAGCTCCAGAAAGCGGAGTGCAGTCTCAGCCAGGTGGGCTATGTTCTCTGGGGGAGACCCGATAAAAGCAACGCAATACAATGCAATCACTGCGACACAATGGGGTGCCAGCCTCATGCTGCAGAAAATCTGGCAGTAAGGCATATAGACACATACAGTACTTTCCCCCTTGGAATGCAGAAACAGAAACTAAGGTATGATCACCCTGCCAACCATGGGATTTAAACCCATGGCCATTCGATCACTGGCAGAGTCCTAACCTGCAAAGCCACACAAATATCACAAAATAGGACATTTCAGAATCTTTTTCCAAAGATAAGTGCAAAACAAGTCAAATCGAAGGAGAAATTGGTGTGGTTTGGAGGTTGCTGCAGAGGTCAGAAATGTATAAACAAGCTGAAGACCACATAAATTTACTGTGTACAATTCCAGTACAAACAAAGGCAAACACGGACAAGAGGAGAACAATTTATATATCTGCACAAAACTATTTGCTTTGAATAACCAGGAAATTGCGATGCTGAGCAGCATAAGAGCTTGGAAGAGAGACTTAGGGATAGATATTCAGGATATTAAGTGATAAAGAAAAGGGGTGTATATATATATATATATATACATTTTTTTTTTTTTTTTTTGGGGGGGGTGTCTATTAAAATGCCCAGGGTGTACCTGCATAGGCCAGCCTGACTATGGTGGCCTCGTCCTGCGCCAGGTGGGCGATCCCAGGCAGGATGTACTCCGGGTAGATGTTGATGTCGTTGCGGGGCACTTCCTTGACCAGCGCCAGCACCTTGGTGAGGGTCCGCACGGCCTCAGCCCGCACACGGGGCACCGCGTCGCTGCAGAAGTGCAGCAGGTAGGGCGTGATGCGGTCCAGCAGCACCTCCACGCTCAGCCGGTCGGCCAGGTGCAGGATGAGCTCCAACGCCGCCAGCTTGGAGTCGCAGCAATGCAGCGTCTGCAGGCAGGAGGTGATGACCGACACCAACACGGCCAACCCACCGCCCTGCTGTTGCTCACCGCCGCACAGATTGTGCAGGATGTTCTCCAAGTCCTTGCGGATCACCAGCACACGCTCGTCCGCCGACTGAAAGGTCTCCTTGGCAAACTGGGCCATGTAGGGCTGGAGGAAGGTATAGAAGATGTCTGGGAAGGCCTTGCCCCGCTGCTGCTTCAGGTACTCCTCCGCAGACAGACGCTTCTCCGCCTCACGCTGCACCATCTGGGCCACCTGTGAGGGGGATTCGCTTTTTTAGCCAGATAAGCATAACAGGGTTCTGTCGATACAAGGCCCACAGTGGACAGACAGAGGAACCAAAACGAAATTCACTGACAACATGAAATAACCCCACCCAGTGCAAGTTTCTGTGTGAGGCCGGGGCCTTGCTGTTGAGCCCTAGGGCGAGACATGCAACATGGATTGTTTCAGTGGGAAAAAAAAAATAAAAATCTATCAACAAAGTAAATGCTTCAAAGCACTATTCCGCCCACATTTTTTCCCATAATGCAATGCAGAATATACGGTGATGGAGGTAACGATAGAAAAAAAGATATACTGATGTGGCATTTTTCAGCAAAGAACCAAGCAGAAAGTGGGTCTAACCCATCCGAAAGAAAGCTTACCAGCTCCCGGACACTCCTGTCCTCAATTTTCAGCAGTACTTGTTCAGTCTGGAAGTGTCCTTTGCGGTAGGCAAGTAACTGGGACAGGTCGAAGAGAGGAATTCCCTCCGTGAAGAGCTCTGCTATGACACAGCCTGAAAAAACATCCCAAAGGGCCCCCAAAAAGGGCCTGCCTTAAAGATGTGAACCACAATTTGCCAACACAATGGGGTACATACTCTTGCAGTGCATGAATATATATGTTTACATTACATTTTATATATATATATTTTTTTTTTTTAGAAAGCCGAGTGTCAGCAAATGAAGCTTACCCTGCTAATGCATTTATGTAGGACTGCCTGGTGAAAAACATTATTGCCTTATATGCCGTACGTATTTGTGTTTGTCTCTTCCACCATTCACTCAAAACCATATGGTTCAGGTACAGAGTATCCATAAACAGTTCTTTATCGAGTGCAGTTCTTAAAATGTATGTAAGTAAACATGTGTACCCTTCTCCTGAAAAAGGCCGCAGGCTCACTACAACCCTGCACTCGATAAATTCTGTCAGAGCATGATTGACTATACATAGCTCTGGAAAAAATTAAGAGACCACAGCACTATTTTTTGTTTCACTCATGTCTGTGAATAATATACTGATTTTTTTTCTTTTTCTAACTGCAGCCTGGGTCTTCTCTGTTTCTCATTAATGAAGAGCTTCTTCCTTGCTTTATGGGACTTCAGTCTTGCTTCTAGGAGCCTGATATGAACTGTCCTAGCGGTGCACTTCACACCTGCACTTAATGTTTCCCATTCCTGTTGAAGGTCACTTGTGGTCATTCTCCATCATCCCTGGCATTAGAAAGTCACTTCTGCCCTTTGCCTGGCTGGTTTCTGGTTATTGCCAGTGTCTCACCTCATTCTTGTATTCTTGTTAGAAATTTTGAGCCTGGAAGCAGCCTGCTGCTCAATGTAACCTTCTGCCAGCAGAACCAGGATTAAACCAGGATTTAAAAATGCATGATTTTTTTTTTATATACAGTGGTCTATTAATTTTTCCTGAGCTGCATGTGCATCAGGAATAAGCTCCTATAATTACACATTTGTTTCTGGGTTGCAGTTACAGTCCAGCTAAATATGGCTCATGGGCAAAGCGCATTAATCATTGCTCTTCCACCAGAATGGAAGTCTACCTGCTGAGAATATGTCCATTGGCTGCTTCAGCTCTCCGCGGGTTCTCTGGCTATTGGAGGTGAGGTCCACCAATGGGGTTGTGTGGTCGCTCTCTGTGGCGAACATGCTCCCATCCACGAAGCGCTCGGGGGCGATGTAGCACGTCCTCCTCCTGGAGGTGTCGAAGAAGTAGTTGAAGTCAGCGGGATTGTCTTCTGGCAAGTAGGTGGGCTTGAAGCTGGCGAAATCGGCTAAAAGCACCCAGTTCCAGCTGGTCACCATGATGTTCTCAGTCTTGATGTCGCCATGCCTCACGCCTGATTTGTGGGCCTGGTCAACGGCATTCAGTATCTGAAAGGCAATCCACTTCTTCTCAATGTTGTTGAGGAAAGGCCGGGTGCTGATGCGGTCATACAGGTTGTCCCGCACATACTGTCGAAACAGAATGGCTGCCTTCTCTGTAAGAGTGGCCTTTTGGAATGGCAAGCAGTTCTGGCATGAGTGCAGCCTGATCTTCAGCTCCTCCAGCTCCTGTTTGTAGCTGGTTAGGGGCAAGGAAGGATCTTGGATGGCAAACACCTTCACCACCACCAGCCCCTCTCGGTGCTTTGCCCGGGCCACTTTGAAGAACCTGGTGCTGCCCAGGCTCTTGTCGTACTCATAGTCATGGATGTCTGAGAAATAACTGTCCACCGACAGAATCTGAGATGGAGCGATACCAGCAAGTTGATTCCCCATTGCGCAACCTCAGAGTAGCAAGTACTGAGTGCGGATCCTGTCCGTAAATAAAAAGAAATAAATACATTCATTTAAAAATGTACTTTAACATTCAGAAAAACTTTCCGCCTAAGAAACATATTATCGGCAACATCTGCCCATTAATTTCAATATGCCGGCGAACTACATGAAGTTTTAAAATACTACGGAAGCGGGCAAAACCATGGATGCGTCAAATACTGGCGGATAGTAAACTGGCTAATTTAAGTACGCTTTCATCTCAACATAACAAATAACACCGAAAACGCCTCCTGTGAACAGAATTCAGTGTTTACAGGGGTTTATGAGTACTTGTTCGATAGATAAATAATAATTATTTCTTGTTAGGTGATTATGTATGAACATAAACAAACATTAATTACATTTAAACATATGCATAGGTAAAGCTCGGTAGTTGCTTACTAGAAAAGAATCAGAAATGTAGCGAGCACTTTAAAATAAAGATCATTAATAGCAACGGACACGTGATGCGAAGCGCAAATCGGCGCAAGTTATTGTTTACCTGGCTTGGGTTTCAGCTCACTCGGCCAGGCTAACTAGTTAGCAGGCATTTCTGTTATCCACCCATAAGATCCCCCTCCCTCGGTAGATTAGGCACGCATGTCATATGCTTAACGTGATCTGCCCGTTCATACAGGACCCGTGAAAAAGAAGAACGGCACGGATCCGTCCGTATTAAAAACGCAGCAGCGCGAATGTTTCCGGGCAGCGGTGAAATGCATCAGAATACTGCCAGCCCCCTTTCCCGGCCTCCCGTCCGCTGGGCTCGATCAGGTGACAGGCTCGGCTGACTTCCTCCAGCTGGACTGTCTGAATCCGGGTTAATAGTGGGACGGCGCATATGCAAGTAGGAAGTGTGCGCGGACTGCTGCGGCGGATGCGGGGTTCACCTGATTCCAGTGGAGTCTTGTTTAACAAAAACGTAGGGAAACACAGATTTTTTTATTTATATGTTTACCGTCCATTTATGCAGTGCAGGATCGCGGTGAGCCTGAGCCGGAACTTATCCCGAGAGGCCCAGCGCACAGAGCAGGGATCGGCCTGGACAGGATACCAGTCTATCGCAGGACACACGCGTACATGTACACAAACATACAGAGCAGAGCCAAATATACTTAAAGAAAATTAAACACAAACACGGGCGGGTAGCGAAATTTTAATATGAACAGTGGTGTATTTTAAATAGATTTTTAATCAAAATAGTTTGGTGGTTTTATATTCTTAGCCTTTAGAATACATTGTGACGTGTTTCATTTTTAAAAATCGTGCCAAAATGTTTTTTTTTTCCATTTCACTCTTTGTAAAGTTACGATGATTGCTACAGGGGTGCCGGATAAATGGCTGCTCCAGCGCAGTGACTGCGAGCTTTGGAGTGCAAGTAGACGTGTAGGGAAATCGAAGAATTCCTGTATAAGTAATTGATTTGTACTTGAACAAATGACAAATAACGTATCATGAACTAGATTGAATGGACTGGAGAAAAGTGCGCGCTTCTCATTTTGTCCACCGGGTAGCGCACGCGCCGTGTGCGTTAGCTGCTGGTCTCGGGTCAGTGAGGAGAACAAGACAACCAGAAATAATCAACAGGAGATGCATATAGCCACGCAATACTACAGGATATCCTGGGTTTTTTAGAGATAGTGCTGTTATTTAAGCGTGTGATAACTATCTCAAGTCTTTTGTACATGAGATCTAAGAAGGAGCTTATCAAATCAGTTCAGGAGTTGCTGTCTGTCTGTTAGGTAACTGGATAACTGAAGTCGCCATTGACGATTGTGCCATTTGAAGTTAAATAATCTCCAAGAAGATGCCAATGTTGAAAACGGCACCCGTAGAAGATCTGGATGAAGCAGGATTGTACATGCTTAGAAATCGTTATGAAACCTTGGCCGTGTTCCTTGGATGTCTGTTGATTCACTGATTTATGAAATTGGCAGTGGTAGTAGAGGTTCAGTGGCGTGCTGTATGTGAATCTGTTGTGGGTCAGAATTACATAAAAAGAAAATTGGATAATACAAGAGACGCAT
>JAODUD010000134.1:24033039-24043767 GCA_026784285.1 Stomatorhinus walkeri
GGGGGGGGGGGGATACATATGGCCTCCGCCAGAGGTGTGGTCACGGTCAGCAAGTGTGGCCTAGTCCACCATCACAGCACACTGCAAATGTCATCAGTACTGTCATTGTCATTGTTATGGTCACTCTCTTCAGTTCACATATATATGTTCAGCAGACAATCGCATATTAGCTTAAACCATCTCTTAAAGATTGTTTAAATTGTCACATAGTCAATGTAATTTATTTCTGGGTTACCATTCACAGCTTAAATGTAAACCTAATTAGTATCGTCATCTAGATATAACATTTGGGTAACTGTTTTTTTTGGGAATATAATTCATTAAATTCTAAATTCAATTTTCGTGTGTTAAGTATGGTTGATGTTCCAGGTCAGCCTTAAATAAATTTATCTGAAGGAGGAGATGTGAAGGCTGCAATCATTACTACAACATGTTACCTGTCAAGTTTTAAGTAAAATATGGCTCTGTAATGATGCTTTATCAGGCAGCATCATGGGGACCTGACAAGATGTGTGTAAGGCTTTGGCCATCTGCAGTTTGCTCATGCCCAGTCCTCTGAAGCCCAGCGTGTCCAAACGGGCCTCTCCTTGCTGACTTGTGCCCTCCCCAGGCAGACTTGCAGTATGGCCTTTCCCACGATGAGGTGGCCCGCCGTCGCGCCTACCACGGCTGGAACGAGTTTGACATCAGCGAGGACGAGCCGCTCTGGAAGAAGTATGTTCTGCAGGTGAGCAAGCGCACTCTGGGCCTGAGGCCCGGTTCCTCTGACAGGGCGTCACCATTCAGGCTGGTTCGTGGTGCTCCTTGTATCACTTTTCTGTCATGATGTGTAGGTGGCACGATTAAATGCGTGTTACATTACCAGGGTAGCAGTGATGAGCAACAGCAGTCATTCTAACCTCTCTGGCGTTCGATTTTCAATCTGACCCCATAATGCAGCTCAGCATTGATTTCGTAAGACTTTCGTGTCCTGTTGTGCTGCCGTGATTCTGCCTGACCCGCTTAGCCAGCGTCCGACCTGAGCATTGGACTGAAGGACGAAACACTTATCCCAGTAAAAGCACAGGGTCCTGGTTGCCAGACGCTAGAGGCGCTGCGGCAGCTGTGTAAATGTAGCGTGGCGTTGCCCATGCTGCTGCTTATACTGGCATTTTCCTGTAAGACAGCTGCCTGGAGGAGAAGCTTTTAACCCTCACACACACACACACACACACCCACATACACACACGGTCATGAGTTCTAGTATTTAAACTAATATTTAAATAGCCATTTGGCTGAACAGCATCCAGACCTGTTAGAACCTTATTGCTTCCCCACACTGGCGATAGTGGGACATGGAAGCATCAACATACACACCGAGGTCTTTCTCATAATCAACTACCTTTTTTTCAGTGGAACCCATAAAATATCTGTACTTTATATTTCTGCTCCCTGCATGGATTACCTTGCATTTATCTTCATTAAATTTCATTTGCCAGGTATCAGCCCAGTCTCTAATTGAATCAAGATCCCATTGTAGCCTCTCTGCTGCTCGTTTATCTGCTACACCACCCACCTTGTCATCTGCAAATTTAACCAGTTTACTGTATGTATTGGTGTCAATAATTAATGTAAATTAGGAACAATAGTGGTCTTAAAATTGAACCCTGCAGTACCCCACTATGAACGCAGGCCCACTGTGAAATTGTGCCTCTAATAACTACTCGCTGCTTCCTGTTTGTTAACCAGTTTTAGATCCAAGCTGCTACAGTTCCTAAAATCCCTAGAGCTTTGAGCTTAAGCAAGAGCCATTTGTAGAGGACATCAAAGGCCTTCTGGAAATCTAAGTAGATCTCATTGTAGGCCTTTTTTGTGATCAATTTCTCTTGTAGCTTCCTCAAAGAACTCAAGTAGATTCGTTAAACAGGATCTACCTCTCCTAAATCCATGCTGGCTATTCCTCAGAATGTTATTTGAATCTACCATTTTCACTTGGATTATAGCTTTCATTACTTTTCCAGTTATGCAAGTTAAACTGATTGGACTATAGTTTGCTGGATTAATTTTATCCTCTTTTTTTAAAACACGTTTTTAAACACAAACACACACAAACACACACAGGTGTATAAACACACGCATGTTTTTAAACAGAAACACACATATACATACAAACACAGGCACACATACCTCTCCCGACCGGCCGCAGCGTTCAGTCGACCAGCTACAGCACTTCTCCCGGCTCTCTGGGAGAGTCGGTGTTTCAGACGGAGGCCCTCTAATTACCATTTGCCTATGCGTCTCCCTGTGGCAGTTAGGCCACAGTTGAATTATGCTCGCTTTTTTTTTTCCTTTCAGTTCTTTTTTAAGTTGTTTCCCTGCAGCTCTCCCTCTTCCCTATACTGTAATTTTTCGACTGTTTTTTTTTTTGCCATGCCGTGCAGGCAGACGGATGTCCAGTGCTCCCACACTCTCCCACTCCCCAAGACCTGGTTTTCCGCTGTCTTGAGCCTTTCTGATACTTTATACACACAGCCATGGAAAACCCGACCCTGCGCAAAACAAGCTTTTGTGGCACGCAGATCAAGTTTAGGCCGCCCCCCCCCACAAGGGTTCATGTCTGGGACACTGGCAACTTTAACATCATTTTGAATGTCACCTGCCACGTTGTAACTGTGGTACTCTCCCTTTCCTGTCAGTATCTCTTACACTAGCATGTCTAACAGTGCGCAGTAAGAATGTTTCTGTTGTATTTTTAGCACAATGCTGAGCGATATAGCATAAAGTAAAGTGTTCGTATGATCCACTGTTCGTCGTATTGTTGCCCAGCTGCATAATGGGTTCAGAATTTAAAGACAGTGGTTCTCTCTCCTCAGCCCCTGTGAGCAGTGGCAGTTGCGCAGTGTCTGCTGCACTCAGTGTCCATGGGGATTTCTCGTTGGGAGTGGGGGGGGGGGAGATTTCTTTCGCTCAGCATTTTTTGCTGACTTACAGTAGGTAATGGCGTTGTACCCATGTGTCTTTGGTCACCGGTTTCTCCTACCCTCTGATTGGACGAGGGCCCTTCCTTTGAGCGAGGCGTCTGCGGATGGCAGGATGGTTCGGGTCACTGCTGAATCCTCGAAGCCCGTGTGAGTGTGAGCTGGAGTTGACGCCCCCCCTTGTCTGTCCTGCAGTTCAAAGACCCCCTCATCATGCTGTTATTGGCCTCTGCTGTAATCAGTGTGGTGATGCGACAGTTTGACGACGCCGTCAGCATCACCGTGGTACGTGAGGCTTCCACAATGTTTTAGTTAAAGCTGTCGAATGAGCTTTTCTTTGTGGCGGGTCTTGTCCCCATAGACGCTCATGCATCTCTTCTTGTCCCCAAAACAGGCCATTATTATTGTCGTCACCGTCGCCTTCGTACAGGTATGTTCCCCGTCGTTACTTTGCGGACATCCCGCACGCGGGCGTGGACAGCCTCCCGTCCGCACACCAAGTGGCGGCTTCGGCCGTACTGACCCAGACCCGTGACGTTTCAGGAGTACCGCTCCGAGAAGTCCTTGGAGGAGCTGGGCAAGCTGGTGCCTCCTGAGTGTCACTGGTGAGCAGCCCACTCTCAGACGGGCCGTGGCGGTGGCACCATGCGAGACACACAGCCGCGGCCAGACAGTCGTTTATGTTCCTGTTCAGACCGTAGCTGGTATTTCTGATTTGCACTTTAAAATGTGTGGCCCTCCAGTGGGTATCTCCCCAGAAGGGGGCGCTGTCGCGGGGCCATTAAATGCTGTGTCTCCCCCCCCCCCCCCCCCCCGACCATGCAGTGTGCGGGAAGGTCGTCTGGAGCACCTGCTGGCCCGTGAGCTGGTCCCGGGCGACACCGTCTGTCTCACGGTGGGGGAGCGTGTCCCAGCAGACCTGCGTCTCTTCGAGGTAAGGATACCCCCCCCCACATGTCCTGTTATGCTCCTTCAAGTGCCACATTTTATTAATAGACTCCTGCGAATGGGGAGCAGTAGTCTCACCGAGGAAGCCTCCATTTATAAAATACGCATAAAATTTAATACATATTCATGAAACTTGTAAATCCACGTTCGCCTTAATGCATAGTCGGTTTTAATTAATGTTATCTAGCACCTTTTCCGTAGTAGACGCCTCAGACCTCTTGGCAAACATCCATCATCAACAACGATGTTTATGAGGCAATTTAAACTTAATTAGGACACAGGCAAACAGAAAGGTTGGGTGCAGTTAAACGGGAGCATGGGGCGGGATACAGTGTAACAATGGAGGTAAGAATAGTTATGAATGTGATGTTACGTAAGTAACGTCTTGGCCTTTCACTTGGCATTGCTGACATCTTCATCTGCCTTTTCCTTCCATCATGCTACGTGAGCTTGACATGTGTCCTTCTCCAGCTCTTTTCTCCTAAATCGCAGTTTTAGGTTCATTCCCCAAATGCTCCAAACTTTAGCTTAAGCCCCTGGCAAAACGTGACTCCATAGTGCCAGATTGCCCGTCAACTCCCCTGCTGCCCACCCTTCAGGCAACCGACCTGTCTGTGGATGAGTCCAGCCTGACGGGAGAAACTACGCCTTGCTCCAAGTGCACTACGCCCCAACCGGCAGCCACCAATGGCGACATCACCTCCCGCAGCAACGTGGCGTTCATGGGGACACTGGTGCGCTGCGGAAAGGCCAAGGTATATTTTGTTGCTGACTCCTTTAGGTCAGGAGGACCATCAGCATGGGGGAATTAAAAAGAAAAAATACAAACACAAAAGCAAGAATCACTTCAGATTTCCAGATATATTAGTGCACCTTTCCAGTCTAGTCCTTGTTTGTCGTAGGGTCTTGTCATCGGAACAGGAGAAAACTCTGAATTTGGTGAAGTCTTTAAGATGATGCAGGCAGAGGAGGTCAGTGTCCACCCGCTCTATGCAGTTACCCTCTTCCCTTCCTCGTGTTTGGACCTGCCCCAGGACCGCTGATTCTCATTTGAATAGCTTATGCATCGTTTAAGCTTTGTGTTAAAATGTCATTTTTCACCCTATTAACAGGCTCCCAAAACCCCCCTACAGAAGAGCATGGACCTGCTGGGGAAGCAGCTTTCTCTCTACTCATTTGGGATCATAGGTAAAACCTCTTGTACCTTTGTTCTACTCCTAGGCTTGCACCTTGCGGTCCAACTCCTTAAGAGACAAGAAAGAGATAAAAAACAATAGTAAATAGAAATTATTGTTAATCTGGAATGAATGCCAGTGTAAATAAGTGGACCTCCATCTGAGATTTAACAACAGTAATTTAGGGGGCGGACCTGGTGTTAAAAGGGAGTTTGTTCCAAAGATTAGGTGCACATGCTGAAAAGACGCGGTCACCGTTCTGCTTTACCGAAGCTCGTGGAACAAATAGAAGTAAAGGTTTATCAGATAACCTCAGCTGCCTGAGAACAGTGGGGTGATGCAGCCAATCAGTGCCACAGGGAGGGGCCAGTCTGTTTGGTGCTTTAAAAACAAGTAATAAAATTTTAAACTGGATCCTGTATCGGAAGGCAGTGTGATGAAGCTAAGACTGGTCTTATGCACTTCCTCTTTTTTTGACCTGGTCAGTAGCCTCACTGGTCCGATGATGGCCTGTGCAATAGCTGTGCTTCCTGTGTTTTGATGTTTTCAGGAGCCACAGCATGCTAATAAGAACCTCATCGTGAGCCAAATGAGTCTTTAAGGGCGGTAACAGTTGTGCTGCGGTGTAAATGAGCAGAAATCTTAGTGAAGGAGCAACACAGGAGGGCTGTTGGTCACCCTGTCAGCAGAGCCTCCATGTTTTCTAGGGGTGATCATGCTGGTCGGCTGGCTCCAGGGGAAGCACATTCTGGATATGTTCACCATCGGCGTCAGGTGAGCGTTTGGGCCGGGCCGGGTTCAGTGCACACCAGGCGGGTCTCACTAGCACTGAGACTAAGGAATGCGATCTTGTAGGCTGACCCGACATGCAGCTCAGTGTTTGTGAAGCGTGTTTGTGAGCTAACCGCGCCGGCAGAGATGGCCGCTCTGCCTTCAGTGTGCTGGGACGGCCCGGGGGGGGGGACCCTCCCCTCCCCTCCTAAAGTGACACTGCCTGCCCCGCAGCCTCGCCGTGGCCGCCATCCCCGAAGGCCTGCCCATTGTGGTGACGGTCACCCTGGCGCTGGGCGTCATGAGGATGGTGAAGAAGCGAGCCATCGTCAAAAAGCTGCCCATCGTGGAAACTCTGGGTGAGCCTCCCTGGATCGGCGGGGAGTTAAGGCCTCTTAAAATGGGGTAGCAATTTTATTTTTTACTTGAGGTGGTATGCTGTCTGGAAGATGGTTCTGATTGGTTCATGTCTGTCTGTGTGCCTGTTTGTTCTGTGAATCAGGAAATGAATCTATAGCTGTATATATGCTATTCACATGAGCCTGTCAGGTATTTGCTCCAGGGGAAGCAATCCTGACTCTTAACCATATTACAGGAGGCGAGCTCCCCTCCCTCTCACAACTTCCTGCATCAGCTGTGTCTTTCCAAGTCTTGTGACATTTGCTTTTTTTGACAGGATGGGGGTTTAATCATTAGGCTCTAAGACAACAGCACTGGCATGAAATATTTTGGGCAAAACCTCAGATGAAACGTGGAAAATGCTTCTGGTGCTTAAGGATGATAAAATCCTTTATGATGATTGATAGTCCAGAGGTTGCAAAGGCAGGCTAGAATCCTTAGGAGGCCCAGAGGTACAACTGCAGTGTGTTGCACCATTCTGACACTGTAGTGTTGTACCATTCTGACACTGTAACGTACGCTTGCAGGAAGTGCTTCCATTAGCCATTTGTCCCTCTGCTCTTCAGAAACGTGTGCCAGCAGATTTCGCCACTCAAACAGCGTGTTAGTGATATGAGGCCAAATGAATGGATCCTGGAGTTTGTGATGCTGCTTTTATTAAAGCGATTAAGTACCAGGGTGATGTAAGCTGCATGAAAGCAGCCCTCTCTGCTTGGGTCCTGACTTGAATGTAGGACCCAAAGGGACATTTGGGGTCAGCGCTTTGAATGCTTTGGTGGAAAATCGCTCGTTCACTTCAGGCCAGCACAAGTTAATATGGACATGGCACGTTCCGCACGTGCAGTTATCACATAGTCAACTGGGTTGAAACCTTCAATAAATTTTGACTCGGGAAACAAACCTAAGCTTTGTCATTTTAATGGTAGTTACTTTTCAACAAAATCAAGTATGTGGTTTAAAAAAAATAGTCCCCTAAAGTTCACTCCTGCTGCACTGCGCTCTGCATGTACTCTGCGCTCTGCATGCACTCTGCGCTCTGCATGCACTCTGCGCTCTACATGTACTCTGCGCTCTGCATGCACTCTCCGCCCTGCATGCACTCTTCGCTCTGCATGCACTCTCCGATCCAATCATCTTTCTCATCCTTGCCGCCGGACCCATTCATAGAGTGTAGCATGTTTATAAGAAATGTAACAAATGAGTGAGGAGCAGGGAACTGAGGAACTGGTCACCGTAAGACATTCACCTTCTGTTATACTGGAGTATTTTGGATTCCATAGAGACGATGCTGAGCATAAGCAAGTGATTTGACGGCATTGCTTTGTGCCTGTTGGCAGAATTCTTGGTAACACCATCAACTTATTTGACACGCCTCATTGGTAGATAAGTTGTCTTTGGCTTTTGAGTAAAGTTTCAGCCTCAGTCCTCTCACACGCCTCCCATCTGCTCAGGCTGTTGCAATGTCATCTGCTCCGACAAGACCGGCACGCTCACAAAGAATGAGATGACAGTCACCCACCTTTTCACATCAGACAGTCTCCATGCTGAGGTAGGAAGCCCGACACACCTGACCACAACCATTGGTATGATGACACGTCTCTTAGTTGACGTAGGTTTTGTTTGGTGTTCGTTTGATTGCAAAGCGGATTCCTGGGAGACTGGATGTCAGCCAGTTGTGCCTACACCTCTAACCCCTGCAGGTGACTGGTGTTGGCTACAACGGCGCTGGTGAGGTTCTGCTGGATGGTGAGGTGGTCCATGGCTTCTCCAACACATCCATCAATAAAGTGGTAGAGGTGAGGATGGGGATGTCTACAGCCCCATGTACGTCTCCGTTTGTCACAGTCCTCTTCTCACACTTCCTCCCCTCATGTCTATCTAGGCGGGCTGCATCTGCAACGATGCCATCATCAGGAACGGCACCCTGATGGGGAAACCTACAGAGGGCGCCCTCATCGCCCTGGCTATGAAGGTATCATACATGGGTGCTGGAGGCTGTTATCAGTCTAAGTTCCTGTTTAGGTGTAATATAAGTCACCGCCTTTTGTCGATGAAAACGGGACACCTTATCCATGTGCGCCATCTCTGGAGAAAGACAGTAGATACTCAGCAGGAGAGGATGCATCTGGTGGTTCTCCACCAGTGTTTCCCCTTAGGTTTACAGCTTGGGGGGTGCAGACAGACACCGATAGGATTCATGGTGTTCATGTGTTTTTAATGACAGCAGTCAATATAACAACTGAACTAAACATCAGAACAATTTGACATATTTCCACAAAGTGTGCAGCTTTTGTCACTGCAGTGTATCTTTTTGAGCTTCTGGAAGAACATTTCTAGAGCCTCTTGATATGGGAAGAAACATCTGGCCCATTTATTGAGATCCGCATGCAGGCTGCAAGGAGACAATGGCATGGTACATTAACTGTTAGGCTTTAAAAGTAATAGCTGGTAGCTTAAAATACTGATAGTTTAAAGCAGAAAATCCCATCGTGAAACATATTTATTACCCTGTTCATGGGTGAGAAGTCCCTCTCACAGTTTACACTGCTGACTGAGTGGTTGATGCGAACACGTGATCTCCGTCCGTTGGTGGGAGTGTGCTCACCTGTGTGTGCGCGCACGTGACTGTGCGACCGTGTAGAGACAAAAATGAAAAGCTGTTGTGTAAATAAGATAACATAAGGCTATTTAGTTTGTTTAATAAGAGGACAATGTATAGACCTGTTCTATAGGAAAGGCAACCTTAAATGACTTCTGTTGTAATCTGGCGCTATATAGAACATAAAAATAAATAAAATTAACTTGACCTTCAAGGGGGGGTGGGAGGTACCATTGGTGGGGACAAGGCACCCCCCTAATATAATGGTAGGAGAAACACTGTCCACTCACCAATTGGCCTGTGTGTGTCCAAATGTAAATGTACCACAGATGGGTCTGGATGGCGTCCAGCAGGAGTACGTCCGTCTAGAGGAGCTCCCCTTCACCTCGGAGCAGAAATGGATGGCCGTACGCTGTGTGCACCACGCAGTACAGGTGGGACCTGCCTGCTCACACGTGTGGTATTTCTGTGCCAGCTTGTGCAACCAATCATATAGTCAGTGCAGGAGCAGGATGTCAGTTGCAATGGAGTTAATAATAGTAATTATTTATTTATTTAATTTTGGCTTAAGTCATCCCCATTCTAACCCATCTTCTGTTATGCCCAGTAATGAAGTAGACTTCCTGTTGACCCCACGACCCTGAGCGGGATGAGTGGCCAAAGCGTGGGCGGATGCATGAATGCCTGTGTTCAGGATTTATTAGTGTTGCAGTTTGATCCAAAGTCATGTTGCGGTTCCTCTCCAGGACAAACGGGGAGTGTATTACATGAAAGGGGCCTACGAGCAGGTCATCCGCTACTGCACCGCCTACAACAGCAAGGGCACGACAGCGCCCCTGACCAACCAGGAGAGGGACCTTTACCAGCAGCAGAAGAGCTACATGGGCACAGCTGGGCTGAGAGGTAGGCGTGCCCTGTGCACCAAGGGGCTGCAATGAGAGCCGTACCTCCCGCAGGAGCCTGGGATCACTGATCAGCTGCATCGGTTCGGAGATCGAATGAAACTGGTGATGTCACAATCATCTGCACTGACTGTGTTGTGTTGGTTTTATCTTCCTCATTCTGATTTAGCTTCGCCTATGAGACCAGACCTTCCCAGAAAGGCTCTTGAATGATGTCCCTAATGAGCGGAATGCTCTGTGGTTAAATGGCGCCTGTGGTCTCTGCTCTCGCCTCCAGTTCTGGCCTTTGCGTCTGGTTCTGAAATGGGTTCGCTCACATTCCTGGGCCTGGTGGGCATCATCGACCCCCCCAGGGAAGGGGTTAAGGAGGCCGTGACAACGCTGATCGGCTCGGGTGTGGCCGTCAAGATGATCACGGGAGATTCCCAGGAAACCGCCGTCTCGATCGGTAGGTGCCCCATCACCTCTGCCCAGCCATCGCTGTACGTACAGCTCCGCCACTGTGCTGGCATTTGGTTTTTGTTTTTTTGGTTTTTGCCCTGCTCTGTTGTCGTAGCAACTTGAGCACAGTAGCACAGCGGTGCCAGCTCACGTGGTGGCATGTGTGAATGTCGTGATGCTAGTATATGCTGGAGACCTGATTTCCGAATATTCCCCCTCACCCCTCAGCCAGCCGACTTTGCCTCTACACCAAGGGCTCTCAGTCCCTCTCCGGGGACGAGGTGGACCAGATGGACTCCCAGCAGCTGTCCCTCATTGTGCCCAGGGTACAGGCCACGATTCTGCCGTTGCTGTATTACTCTGTTAAGCGACGTCGAACCAAACCACAGTCTTGGGAAGCTTAGCGGACGGGGGGTCATGACCTGTGCATGTGTTCCCACAGATCTCAGTGTTCTACAGAGCCAGCCCCAGGCACAAGCTAAAGATCGTCAAGGTGAGCCTGTGGGCAGCCGGCAGGGGGGGGGGGGGGGGGGGGG
>JAODUD010000134.1:24052673-24072093 GCA_026784285.1 Stomatorhinus walkeri
CGACTTCAAAATAGCCGCCATGGTCACCACCCATCTTGAAAAGTTTCCCCCCTCACATATACTAATGTGCCACAAACGGGAAGCTAATATCACCAACCATTCCCATTTTATTAAGGTGTATCCATATAAATGGCCCACCCTGTAGTTTGCAGAGAATGATGATAAACGACAAAAAAAAGCTATTCATTTGGGGGCAGTTTTGTGGCTGAAAACAAAGAGATCAGAGGGTAATCGTCAGACTCAGTAGCACTAGTAGAAGGCCAATGGTACAAAGTAAAACTCAAACATAGCACAAATGGGATAGAGTAGAATGGCTTCTCTGAAGGCAGAACTCATCAGAAAAAGGGGTTAAAATAACTCCAAGTGACCATTATTTTTTGTAATGCTGAGCATTTAAAACAGAGCATTTAATTGCCAGAGCTGTAGGGTGGGGGAGGGATTATCTCGTTCAGACTATATAGAGCAGTGTCTCCCAACCCAGTCCTCAGGGATCCCCAATCTATCCATGGATCAAGAATATGGAGTGACCAAGAAGAAGGAGCAGAAACTTCGACCATTTGGAGGTCTCCAAGGACTGGGTTGGAACACACTGTAGAGGGAACTCCTGCAGGACAGCTTAAATGGGCTTGCCGCTCAGATTCAGAGGCTGCCTGCTGTGCCCCTCAGCCTTTCGTGGAGTAGAAGGCCAAGCAGAACCTGCCGCATGGGAAGACAGACATCACAACTGCTGGGCTGTCTTCAGCTCCTCACCTGTACTCTCACCTTCTGCACCAACAGCACATGGCTTACAAACCCAGGCAGTTACCCTTGGGCCATCCGGAGGACATGCTCCAGAGGAATCCTGTTGGATTCTGGTCAGCAGAGCTCCCTTCGCAAAGAATGGATCCACATTACTAGTGGAGACCTTGTACTCTCTAATTGCAGAAGAAAGGTCACGGATAATTGTCTCAGAATTATTGCCTTTTGTAATCTCCTACAAGGCTTCCTCCAAACCTGCCAGCCAGTGGAGTAGGTCGTCTATCTGTCAATACTTCTGGGAATGCCTGGTCTCTTTAAGGAAATTTATCCTAGTTAAAAATCCACCCATGCCCAGTTGCTCACTGATCTTGCTTAAAGATGGTTTTGAACTTCCGCCATCCAGCACCACAAAACAAAAACACCTTCAAAGCATCTCATGGAAAAATGATGAATGTAACGAAATTAGTAAGAAGTCGGATACAATTGAAACGGAAGGACATTGACTGTTGGCCATATTGGGCACTTAATGTGTAAAGGCGATATGTGGCTCTGTGGCTAGGGGATCCATGCCTGTGATCAGAAGGTTGCGGGGTCAGATCCCCTTGTTGGCAGAGTGGTCCCACCATTAAGCCTTTGGGGGCCTTTAACCCCCAGAGACTGACCACGCTTTATGAATTAGATGACAGTGGACAAAAGTGTCTATTAAATAAGTAGTCTAATATTTGCCATGATTACAAAGCATTCTTTCATAAAATGCATTATTATAAATGAATCGTAAATGACTCATTAATGTTAATACAGTCTAATAGTAGTTTAGTATAGGAAAAAGTCAGTGTACGAGCGGTGAGAGAGAGAGAGAGAGAGAGAGAATGTAATTGGGGCTGGAAATGGAGGAGGTGTAAAGGGAGGTTTGAAAATGTGTGGTGTGGGTGTAAATATGGATCCCTGATAGTATGATAATGAGAGTGACACAGCAGGGAAGTGACTGTGGGCTTGTCACGTGACTTCACCCTGACCCCTCTTTCTAAGCTATACGCAAGGTTCTAATAAATCCTCTTTACAGTCTGAAGCCTTTTTTTTACTCCTAAATAACATGAATGCCAGCAGTGGGCATAGAGCGTAAGAAGATACTTTTCCAGGTCGTTTATACCACGAAGAGAGACTGGCGTTTCATTTTGCTCTTGGGTTATCCACAGACAACAGATTGTTCTTTGTCAGTAGAAGAAGCAGCTGAATTTAAGAGGTAATGGCTGTCTCTGGTGTCACCTCACAGCTTTTATCAATATGAGGAGGAAGACTGCGGAATGCCTTAAAATCCAGAGAAAGGACAAGTGTGGGTGCATGAAACTGCATTTCTGCTCTTTGAGTTGGAATCAAAGAGTATTTGACTGACTCTAGTTCAGTTTTTCAGAGCAGTGTTTCCTAACCCAGTCCTCGGGGACCTACCCAGTCCACATTTTTGCTCCCTCCCAGCTCCCAACACTGTACCAGGTTCTTGATTGGATGGGAGCTGCGATGGTGCATAAATGTGGACAGTCTGGGGACCCAGGAGGACTCGATTGAGAAACACTGTTGTAGGGTTGAGAAACTCAGAAGAGAAGCTGCCCGAGGGAAACGGGAACTGAAAGTAGCATCAAAACTTTGATTGTGCTTTTGATACTATTGATGAAACTGAGACATCAAATCATTCAACAGTAGAAGGACTTCCTCTTTCATACAGTTCTATGCAGAAGTACCGCAGCATTTCCTTAGAAAAAAAAACAATTTAGCATATCAATATATGCTAATAAAGAATAACAATAAAAACTAGTAGGACTTTCTTCCAAGAAGTTACTGGTATCTAGTTGGACGGCTAGATGAACACAGCTTCAGTTCCCAAACCTCTCCTCACAGGCACCCCAGCCATTACATGTGTTTCTTAAATTTCACCACCAGCTTATTTAATTCATGAATTTAATTAGTTAAACACCAATGAGATACAGATTAGCCGTGTGAGTTGTGCTAGTGGTCAACTCAAAAAGTACATGGGTGCATTGGATGGTTACTGCCAATGATGAAGGGATTTTAGCAGAGGATTTGAAAGGGTTAAGCCAACTCACTATGACAAGCATAATAGCATCGTTTTACACCAATGCGACGCTCATTTAAACAATTTTCTTTAGCCACCTAAGACCTTTGCACAGTACTGTACCCATGCAGCATAAATTCAAGTGTACATTTATCATACATACTCTGTATAAGGAACCTGGCCTACATACAGGCTCCTTATAGCTCATGATATTTTCATAGTGCTGAACTGAAACCACCCCACCTACTTCCTGTGTTTTGATCTAAGGCACAACTGGCGTATGAAACCACAGTTTACATGGGAGTGGAGTAAAGCCATTTCTCAGTGACTATCTCACATTCTCGGATCTTGAGAGAAACAATGAAAAGTAAAAGCACCATTGGTGTGATCATTTATTCTTAATTTGGGGGGGAATAATTTGTTTTATGAATCTGCTTTAAAAAAAATTCTGTATAACCAACATTATTATTAATATGTATTATTATTACATATATATGTTGTGTTTATAAACAAGGATAACATTCTTTATGTGCTAGCAGAATGATGTTTTATTACCTTGATTAGTAATAACTTACTTTTCTTAGCTACATTAAAACCCACCTGGGGTTCGGACAGCACAGGGTCAATGGCCTTCTCAGGACGAACAGCCAGCTAACCTGGAATTCCTGTAATGATTCCCTCATTCTGAGTGTAGTAGACATTAGTATTTTCTCTTCTACCTTTCTTGAAGTAACCCAGACTCTGGCATTGATGCCAGTCCACTTTGGGTCATTCAGTTACTTCCCAAGAATTCCAGCCCCAAGATCAATCCAGTTTTGTTTTCCTCTGATCATGCTGGCTTCCTGATTTAGTTTTTCTTCTTTTGATAGCTTCTCCTACTGCTGGCCCAGCCCCGTGTCACACAGCTTCACTTGCTGCTCTGACACCCCATCCAGAGCAATGCTGATGCTCAGAATGTTCTCTCCCGTCACCGTGGCAACGTGGGCCGAGTTCTAAAAAGGCAGCACTACACAATGTTTACCTTGGACTGTTCCAGGTAGAATCCCGGGAAGACTGGACCTTGCGCTTTAATGTGGAATGCATGCAGCAGATTCCTATCATCCTTCCCAGGGGCAGATCCATCAGCGATGGCAAAGAAGGAGAGCACGCTTCCCTCGCAGTCCAGGCAAACCCTGATCCTTCCCGGGGCCTGCTGCATGGAGTGCAGCTGGGGGCTGGAGTGACGTGTATTACCCTCAAATGCCTGCAGCCTCCGGCCATCCCAGCGCAGAGCCCAGGCAATGCAGGAGTCTACCCAGGATGGACCGGGCCCTTTACAAGTGGCCCCCACCTCCCAGCGGCGTGTCCCTGTCAGGGTCACTTCCCAGGAGTGCTGCCCGGAGCTAAATCCCTGGGAGCAGAGGACCTGTGGGTGGAGCCTGAATCGCTCAGGGTGGGCAGGGCACAGTCGCCTCTGCTCCACCCACTCCGCAGAGCGGAGATCGCTAGATAGGTTCAGGTTGCAGTGGGCGGTGTTCGGATCCAGGGTCAGCCTGGACGTGTCTACTTCTGTGGGGGCCAGGATGGTCTGTGACCTCCGTCTCGGGGCAGGCGTTCTGGCTGAGGGGCTCCACTTCAGCAGCAGCTCCTGGCTTTGGCCAGTCTTGTCTCGGATCATCTTGCCAATCCTCTTCAGCAGAAGCTGGGACTCCTTTGCCACGTGGCTGACGGATGGCCTGTCCAGCTCTCGCTTCTGCACGGTGATGCTCCGCACGTGGACGTCGGCCTTCTGCAGCCTGTCCATGGTCTCGTGGTATAAGGTGATGAACTCCCAGTGCGGCAGCTCCACTCGGGCCAGTGCTCTTGCCTCAGTGAGAAGCTGCTGGGAAGCGTCCTTCTTGCTGCTCATCTCTCCCGCGCGCTCCGCCAGCCGGGAATCCTCCCTTCTCCCTTCCGCCTCAATTGAGTCCAGAACTCCGTGTTCATCGGCTGTGAGTATTTCCCGGACGCTGGTGAAAAGTCCTGATACCTGCCCCCTCAGCCTAGCCCGGTCCGCTCTCAGCTGGGCCTGTGCATCCTGGAGCCAGTCCACTGTGTCCTGCAGCAGGACCTGGGCCTGCTCCAGCCTCCCAGCTTCCTCTAGCAGCGTAGCCCTCCTCTCCGCCGCCGCCTTTCCCAGCGGCTGCCAGCTGTGGTCACGGTGCCGTTCCCAGCATGACCGACAGAGGCAGACCTTATGCTGGCAGCAGAAAAATTCCCAGGGTTCCTTGTGTTCTGCGCACCCCGTGACTGTAGGTGGGACCCCCTCTTCTGACTTGGCATCGTCACCTTTTTCCAAAAACAAGCATTGGTGCTGGATGTCTGTGGACTGCGTGGACATCCTGGAGGCACAGTAGCATTCCACAATGTTGGCCAGCTTGAGATTCCTCTGCGGAGCTAGGTGACAGGAGAAGACAGCCCGGCACTCGGGGCAGGAATAGCTGTCCCGTCCCCCCCGCAAGCGCTCCAGGCAGCAGCCGCAGAGGTTGTGTCCACAGCCCAGCTGGACGGGCTGCCTGTAGATGCTCAGGCAGACGGCACACTTCAGCTCCGCCTCCAGGTCCGACACAGCAGATGACATCTTCCAGCAGGTTGGCGTTAGGCTTTCAAGGTCCCTGGTCTCAGAAATTTCTCAACATGGTGGATCGGGCAAAGTCTGCCTCTTCTTCATGCTGCTTCTTGCAAGTATTCTCAGGTTTCAGTGTTCGCACAGTGTCACGTTTGCAACAGCGGTTTAGCAACTAGTTCGCTGAGAAGGGTGGTGTTTTGTTTCCATATATGGTGCTGCCCAGTCTTGTAGGAAGACGTCCTTTCAGAGATACCACACCTCACTCACCACCAGTGCATTTCCTCATGACCAAGCTGTTAACAGTCGAACAGACAAGATGAACTGTCAAACATTCAAATGTTAATAAAGTTTATTGAATGCATGACAATACAAGCAGAAAACTTACAACATTTCCATGGCACATATGAAGATGGTGCTCAGACCTTAGATGTGCTGTAGATGGACATATGAATTATGGCTCAAAAAAGAAAAAGGCCAGAAGACAAGATTAAATAGAAAGAAAATCCCTACAGATTTACAACAAACTATAAAAGTGAAAGTACTTTGGATCTTTTCGTGTTAATTGTACATGTGTGTATAGTAAGAGCGCTCATGTTTAGCAGGACCTGTCACAGCCCACCATTTTGGTGTTCGGCACTGTTCAGGGCCTGAAGTACTGCAGCTGATGTGCTACCTGCCTCACTTATATGCGACTTTGGGCAAAAGCATGTTGAATGAATTAACGTAAATGTGTAAATGTTAAGCTTAGTCTATGTGATTAAGGAGGAATTTCGGTGAAATTATATTAATTACAGTTTCTTTCAGCAATCTAGCTTGTGTTGGGTTTCACTTTTCAGATAAGAATGATTCAGCATTTTACTGATGATTCTGAAAGGGGGGGGGGGGGGTTCCGTTTTTCCCATTAGACTACAGAGGATGTTCTTTTAAATTCCTTCTAAGGGAATATCCTTGAAGGATGTATCAAAATAAGACGGAATTTGGTCTGGCCAAAATTCGTACTAGAGGGAAGAAAATATTCTATATAATATAATATATATAAAATATAATATACTAGGGGGCGGAGTTGTGCCAGGCAGGAGTAAATCCCAGTGAAACCAGTCCAGGTAGAACTTGTCAAACTAGTAGAACTTGTAGAACTTGTCAAACTTGTCAAACTAGTAGAACTTGTCAAACTTGTAGAACTTGTCAAACTTGTAGAACTAGTAGAACTTGTAGAACTTGTCAAACTTGTAGAACTTGTCAAACTTGTAGAACTTGTCAGATTATTCATTGCAATTAGGAAGCCAGACCCGGGTGCTTGAATGTAAGGGGCATAGCAGATAAAATGAAATATGACCCTGACTTGTTGGCTAAAATTATTTATTGCTGTAGCACTAACTAGTCTCTTGCCATGTCGTCTGAATCCTATCAGACAAAAAAAAGTTTAAAAAATCGGAATGTAGGAATGCACCTTCATTACAGCCCCGCTTTCTTCAGGTACCTCTAATATTTTTTTACTTCTTAGCATCAAGACTACTGTTGATTTTATTCCTCATTGTCATTATAGAGGCCTGACACTGAAAACCTGTTTCCAAGTGGCACATCGTTTACAGATTGATGCTGCCCTCTACCCTGTTTCATTGTCCTCTTATTATTCGAACTCAGCACTGCCCCCTGGAGGACACTGAAGAAATCAGGTGAAGGCAGTCCCTCCAGCAGAGACTCTGGCGTCTGTCCTTCACTCAGCCGCCTCACCACCCCATGCACCAGCGTCCCGCTGTACAGCCTGTGATCCAGGAGAGACAACGTGTGTGAGACAGATCCCACAACCAAACCCTCACCCCACAGGGAGCAGACTGATGTCAGGAAGTTGTCAGGAGGTCTAGAATTAAGACATTGTACTGGTTTCTGATTGTGATGCAGAAAATGGTGCATTCTGATGACACTGGGTTGGATACACAAGGAAAATGAAAGGCCATTGATTTTTGGCCCTCGGTAAGGAGGGTGAGAAGGACAGAGATTAAGATGAAGGTACTGAACTGGGAACATATAGGCTTGGGCAGAGGACAGTGCAGCAGCTGGTTGAGATGGAAGCTGCTCCTCACGCAGGACTGCCACTCGTTGTAGAGTTGGGTCGCTTTCCAGTTTGGCCCCTCTTGCTCCCAGCCAATCCGCATACTGCTCTGCTTTCTGACCAACTCTTCTCTCGCTGCTTTATCAGTTTCTGTGTTCATTTCGTGTAGGATCATCATACATAAAAGGTTAGGAATTCAAATCCCATAAATATGCTCCTTATTAACCTCTAAAATAACTACATTTGCGTGGGCCTGTGTTTCAGTCTTTGTGTAATTATTATTATTATTATTATTATTATTATTATTATTATTTAATACCTTCCTGTATGAGTTTTCCATACACCATCCCCAGCAGCAGTGCATTCAGGTACAGCGGTTTGGGTTTTGGCTTGCAGTTGGACATCCAGTAGCAGGTGACACACACAGGCAATTTCATACAGGGTGGGACCCCCTTGAGGACAGATCTCTTCACTCCAAGGGTAGCCAGGAGGAAACTGAGGCGTTCCTCTTCTGGTGCCTGCAGGACAAAGCGGCTCTCGTGACCCGTTTCCTGCATGAAGGTGCAGTAGCATCACGCCTCTCAACACTGATCTTCACGGGACTGTAGCTTTTCTGCTCTGCTTCAGTTCAGGCTGCATGATCTCCCAGGTCACCCAGGAGTGCTACCAGAGATTTTAGACCCCACGAAAACCTATCACACTGGGCCCCCAACTCAGATCAATCTAAGTTCCAAATTGCTTAGGGCCCCAATCACTCAGGGGCCCTTGGAATCATTTTAACTTTCTCTCCCTTTACAGCTCCCCTGAGGACACGTTTCACTTTCGTACTGTATTACTGTATATGGTTGAAATGACAATGAAAAGCCAATTGACCACTTGACCTAGACACTGTTTAAAGGGAAACTCTTCAGTTTTGATAGAAGACCTTCAAGAGATTACTTTTGAAACTGGCAAATTCTGAAATTGCTAAGCTAACACATTTAGACAAAAAAAAAATCATAGTATTATACCAACATGAAGATCACTTAAATATAATTTTCTTTGACTGGGTAAAAATATAATTTTCTTTGACTGCACAGAACTATAAACGTTTAAAAAGAAAAGCTTTAGAGTATTCAGATCTTACCTTTATCAGGCTCTGCAGTGATTGCTTTGGCCTGATGACTGCAACAAGTTTTGGCATCAGTGTCAGACCCTTTCTGTCAAACTCCTTCACACAGTATTCATGTCTTGGTGCCCTGTGCTGGCCCAGTGTCCCCTGGTTGACTCTCTGCTGGTTCTGCAGTTCTTCCTTCTCATAGAGCAGCAGGCCATACAGAACCTTTCGTATGGGTAGGGTGACATCATGGCTGCTGGCATCTGACTTGTTCTCCACTTGAACACCAAGCATCACTTCCCCCAAGACCAGCGCATCGATAAGAAGGGCGGTCAGTTCCCCTCTGGCTAGGTCCATGAGGATCCACTCTGGAAGAATTCTTATGGCTTCTGGTATGTTGCTCAACAGAGCTCCCTCTTCAAAGAAGCGGGTCACATTGCTGTTAGAGACCGTGTAGTCTCTTATTCCCGAAATGAGGAGATCACGGATATTTGCCTCATCGTTGGTAATCTTCACTATCTTACTCAAGGCTTCCTCCAAACCTGTGAACCCTGCCAGCCAGTGGAGTAGGCCATCTATCTGTTCCTGCTTCCAGGAAAGCTGAGGTTTTTTTGTAAGATTTTTCCTAGTAAAAAATCCATCCATGGCCGGAGATTGGACCCAGTCATTCCCACACATGGTGGCAAAGAGAGGGAGGAACTCTTTCTTCATTCTGAAGTGTGCACAGAAACAGTCAGCAGAATATATTTGGGCTGGGATGTACTGGCTGCATTCAGTCACAGTTTCCCATTGGAATTCCTTAACAGGGAGGCACCCCCCCTTCAGGTCAAAGATAAAGAAGTCACTGTCTGACGTCAGCACAGGACAGCTCCACTCATTGGCCAGGGAGGCAACCTCCCTGTCAGCTTCAGCCATACACTGAACAAAGGGCACCTGGAGGCTAGAGAGGACCTCTTTGAAAACCTCTCTCATCAACAGGGGCACAACTTCCTGCCTTTTTCCAGTCGACATGTCATGTGCTCTCCTGATCTTTTGCTGGGCTCGCTTCTTGACAGTGTATAACTTTCTACCTGAGTAATCCTTTCCACCATCTAACACTACAAAGGCTTTTATGCTGCAGATGGAAAGGGCTTTGAAAAAAAATCTAATTTTGTCAGCAAGGGCATCATAATCTCCTCCATGCTGTAGATCCAACCTGGGCCCGAAAACCAGGTAGTAGAGAATATCTGATCCATCAATGATGAGCTTAGTATCTTGAACCTTCACCTCCTTGAAAAAGTCTTTTCCTAAATAAGTGTAGAGTCCATGAACTCCCATGATGACGTAATTTTTTTTGTACAATAACACTCATAAAGAGAAGTATGGCAGAAATATTCCTTTTCTATCTCTAGAATGAAAACAACAGAATTACAGAGTTACATCAAAAGTTACATTTTTTCAGTTTTTTCTTTTAATTGTGTTTCAGGGGCACTGGAGGGGCATGGATACCCTGGCTGACTGAAGGGACAGCATACGTAAAATTGGGCAGCAGGGGGGCCCTATAGGTCTAGGTACGCCTCTGTTCATAGAATCATAAAATGAAATTCTTGCATGCTTCCTACATACCAAAGTATAGTTGCAGATGAATAGATGAATAGAAGGGTGGAAGTGCTTCACATTCTTGATCTTCCATTCGATTCCTCCTTTGTGAAAACGAAACCTTATATGTTTGCATTTTGTAATCATTGAAATTTCTACAACTCAGTGAATGAATGATACATTAATAACATTTTGTAGGTTTAAATCAGTATTATCGTCTTATGTCACTTAAAGACATGAATTTCTTATTGCTAAGAATAATAATAATAATAATACCCATCACTAAAGGGAAGATGTCAGCTGGTGCTTCTTTCATAGCCAAATGCAAATAACATTGTTACACAACAGTTGAATGTTTCAAATGATTCCTGGTCAAAGCAGTGCAACAAGGTCACTGGCAAAGCTTTTATTTAAATACACTGCCATCCAGCTAATTTCATTACAATGAAAACATGAATAATAATACATAATCATAATATTCAGGTTTTTTTTTTACAAATTTCACTTCCATCCAGTTTTTAATAAAATTACACCAAATGATCACCTTACCTACTTCCCTGTTGTCGATGTTCAGATGTCAGACGACAGGACTGATGTATAACAGATAAGATCCTCTCTGTCAAGCCCATTCTATGACATAATTGTTTTGAGAGGCTTAGTTAGCAAATATATTTAGCAGCAGAGCTGACATATGGAGCAGGGGAATTACGTCCCGCCTTGTAGGGAAAATGGCTGTTATCCTAGCTGGGGATACTGAGTACTGAGAGGATCCAAGTCCCTCATCCCAAGGTCTTTTAGTCCCAGTATTTGTGTGTGCAAATGTGTTTTACCTGGCCTGCTGTGGGGAGATGTCGGAAGACAGATTCAATAGACGAAATGGACATGGTGGCACACTGAAGTATATATGCTTTCGGCTACTTATTGATATAACCAGCCGGCAGGCCAGAACCAACTTGAGCAAGGCCTGCCTGTTCATCTCCTGAAGCCATATCCAGATTCTGATCATAGCAATCTATTTGTGCTACTAGCACTAGACTGCAATCTGCGGCCCTATATCCCTCTCATCTTAAAACAGTTCTGTTTTACTACAGTGTAAGGAAAGGGCTCCCACCAATCCTGATCCTTATCTCTACCACTGGGTTAATGGTTCCTAAGCAGCACCCGGTCACCTGATCTCACCAGTGCCACATGATATTTGCGGTCGTATGCCCTCTTAAGTCTCTGGGAAGTCTCCTGGGTAGCTGTTGCAGCAACTGCAGTCTGTAATCTCTGGTGATGGTTTTTCACCCAATCATCCAAATTGTCAACATCACTTTCCCCTAGATCCTTTCCTCCAAGTATATCCATCGGCAACCTGGCATCCCTACCAAGCATCAGATAGAAACATTCGGTCAAGGAATTTGTTGAGTTTTCACTAGTTCTGCAATAAGCATATCCGGAATGGAGACCCATCTGTATAGGTTAATTCTACGACTGGACTGGGAAAACTCTTAGGATAGGAGCTTGCTGGTTGTAACATGCTTGTTTTCAACTCTGCCTCGTGCCACATTCAGAACTTGCCATGACCCAAATTTGGGTCGCAAACTGAGGGTTGAAACACTAATTGAGAATCATTGCTTTACACCACAACACACCCACATTAATGCCAATATATCTGCCTTTATTTAAAAGTTACGAGTAAATTTATGTAGCCAATGGGGAAATTGTTGTGTATACGACAGCAAGGTATAAAATTGCTAACAAGAAAGCAAAACGTGTAATGCAAACAAGTAACAAGTGAGCATGGGCAGTGGCAGCTTAATGGTTAGGGAAGCACCCTTGTAATTGAAAAGTTGTTAGTTCAAATCGCTAACCACTGAAAGAACCTTAGCAAGGTACTGCTCCCTGGATGCAGAATTAGCAGCCCTCTTCTATGTCACATATGGGTTAAATGCAGAGTACCTGTTGTGTTGTGTCAACAATGACCATATCTAAAAATAGCAAAGTCACTGAGTATTCGGGTTGCAACTCCCTCACTCTACCTCACACCTTATACATTGTACAATGTTACCCACGTGTGTATATTTATATTTTTTCACATTTGTATTTCTTGTATAGTGTAACTTATTGCTTGTACAGTGTCATTTATGGTTCTAGGGAGTCTCAAGCAGCCAGAACCAAATTCCTTGTGTGTCCCAGCACACTTGGTGAATAAAGCTGCTTCTGACTCTCATTAGGGGCTAAGTCAAGTTTACCAGGGGCTTGCCATTTTTTGTTTTATTTAATTTATTTTTTGAAGGAAGTTTGGCATGGGGGCTAAAATACTCGGATATATAGCCCATAGTGATCGAATCTAACAATGCCCATGCTCTTAAGCAAACCTATGCAAGATAATGCCAATAATGTACACTAGTTTTAAATAATATGCGTATAAAAAATAGTTTTTTAAAAGACCACCCTTATATCGCGACAAAAAGAGCTGAAAAAAAAATTGCGATCGATATTTTTACTAATGTAATGAAAAGAGGAAATTCATTGCCATATTTAATACATATTTATTCAACATTATTCAAATCTTTCTTAAGATCATTTTATTCAAATGTTTTCTGTCGCCTTTTCATGATTCGATTTCAGAAAGTTGGGCGATTTTGGCGGGTTTTTGTTTTACGTCGACAGAGAGAACTGTACGAATGATTACCACTAACTAATCAATAATGTGGCAAATCTGTTAATTGATTCATGCATTATCATCGACTTTACGTCAGCGTGCAAAATTTCAGCTCGATCGGACAACGGGAAGTGAGTGAAAAATCGATTACAAAATTCCACCCAGACAGACAGACAAGTGAAGTGTATATAAGGGTGGTAATAAAAATCACTTGACCGGATTTAAAATGAGCCTCACTGAAAGAATGCAGTTTGTATGTGAGCATCCAGCCAAACAGTTAATTTGTTTGGGTGTGTTGCATGGCAACTTACCGGTGTCATTATAGCAATTCTACTAAATCACTGACGGTTACTTCTATTTGGTCTATATCTCTGCTTGGTGGGCAATCGATCCGCAGGTAACCACGCCCCATCGTATTTTAATATGCGTGCTATCTAAAAACTACAATACCCAACATTACCAACTAGAAGTAGCGACATTTTACGACTTTATTTACAGCACTTCACGACAGTAGTGAATGGTTGTTCATACTGATGGGTAGTTAAGTCTTACATGAGGTTGGGGTCTGCGTTTCATGCTGAATAGGCTGGTAGGAACAAAATCAATTACAGTTAGCCTTTTATAACAATAGAAGGAACGATTGAATTGTTTTATTTGTTTTTCTTTTTGTAAATTACTGAAGTCGCTAGTTTACTTGTAAACTACTGATGGCGGTATTGATAGGGTTGTTGTTGTGTGTCACATGACACCAAAAATGAAAAAATTAGTGAACACACGCTTCGTGTAATTTTATTGTATTTTTTTTAGAATATTCACTACCCGAAGCAAATGTTAAGTATCATTATCAATAAATACACATAATGAAATTCACTAAACTTTAATGTGCATCCGGAATGTATACCGTGTTTACTGTTGTTGCAGTTTTTCAGGTGGTAGCAATAACAAATTATGGGCGGTAATTAAGCATTTTAAAGGCTACTTAACGTGGTTTTGTAATGTTCGTAAATGACGCTGGTATCAGTGGGATGTAGGCGGCTCAACAACTTTAATTTCTTTCCTTTATTCATGCTTGCGTTGCCAGGAAAGACTTAGATCCCCATGGAAAATTACTGCAAGGCTCGCACGGTGGAGCAGCCGTGTCCCTGTCCGTTCCCAGGGCTGCCCAGTGACACCCCTGAGGTGCGCGTGAAAGACGGCAGCAAGATTCGCAACTTGATGGGCTTCGCCGTGGGTCGCATGGACGTCGAGGCCGTCCGCTGCATCCTGTTCTCTGGGACTGGCCGGAGCGTGGCGAAGGCCATCACGTGCGTGGAGATCCTGAAGCGGCGCGTGAAAGGACTGCACCAGCACACACACCTACTCTACCATACCGTGCAGGAGATGTGGGAGCCGCGAGAGCCCGACGCTGGCCTGGACACACTCACCGTGAGCAGGAGTGTGCCGGCCATTTGGGTGCTGCTTTCCAAAGACCCGCTGGACCCCACGCGCCCTGGATACCAGGCCCCTGGCAGGATTGATACCCTCTGGGCGCAGGCTGCCAAAGAGGAGGAGGCAGAGCACAAGCAGGGGTCCAGGAGGAAGAGAGGAAGAGGAGGAGGTGGTAGTGGAAGGGGCAAGGGGGGATCTGCTCGGCAGGGGGTGTGTTGGGAAGGTGGAAAAGTGCAAAAACAAGGACTGCAGCACCGGTGAACCCCCCCAATCGTGTCACTGACTGTCCAGAATGACCAAACTGTGCATGAAACCCTTGTGGCATTTCTAAGACTAATGAAAAATGAATGGTAAGATGGTGCACAGAATGATGTATTGGGTGACAAAGATCTTGCTTCAAAAGTAACAGCAAATAAGTAAATACTTGGCTAATAATACTGCATTGTGGCCAAACAAGAAATCTAGTTAATTTTTTTTTACTCCTTGCTGAAATAAACTGAATTTAAGTTATCAAATGTTATTCTGCTTTTACTTGTCTTGAAATTGTCGAGCTTTGTACATCATTAATGACTGAAAATGTTCAATTTACAATTAATGGATGCACTCTTACTACTTTGACAAACACTGGAACAGCCAAAGTAATTTCAGTCAGTCAAGAAATGGATGCAAATTGGATGTAAATCTATCACTGTCTTAGTGGCACTGACAGTCTGTTTGGAGAGGTCACTTGTTTTAAGAAAATGGATATTCAATGGTGGCCGGCAACTTGTCTTAGGACAAATTTTGCACACATCATAATCCTGGGAAAATGGACAAAACGGCTGAGGAAGAGAAAATTAAAAGCATGTTGTCTGATGTGCGTCTTAAAAAAATGACTATGCTGTTCCAGATTTCCCTAATTGTAATGCAAAGTTCAGCTAGATTTTTGGTTTATGTTTGCATTTCAAATGTTTTGGATGAGGAGGAGTGAGTGAGGCAAAGCGACACATTTTGTTCTTATCTAAAAGAGTTTTAAGGTACGTATCACATCATATAATGAAATGTATTTGGATGGCTTTTGGCACTTAGTTTTTAATGTTTTTTTTTTTTTTACGTTTTGTAGTACAAGATCAGATTTCATGTTTGACAAGTTTTTATTTTATATTACTTGCAGTGGAAATACCTCACTGGATGCACATACCAGTGTTCTAAGTTACAAGTGCACACATTTTTGGATCATTTTAAAGGTATGGAGTAGATCTGATAAATATTCTCATATCTAGAATGCAGGACTTGTTTTTAACAACTAAAAACTGCTTGACTTTAAAATGTAGCTGCATTTCCAGAAGTCTTTTTGTGTTAAGAAACTTATTGTTATTGGTAACCGGAATGTTATTTGAACCATGCTACAATAACAGTGGAATTTGAGATGGGAAATGTAAAGTCAAAGAAATCACCTAGCATAAATTTTTATGTAATATACATACGTGTGTGTGTGTATGTATAATGTCATCCATGTAAGTACCACTGGTGAGTTCATGACTACGCACTGTCTGAAATTGTCAGGAAATTTTTTTTTGCCACATGTCTTCCTAACATGAAAATATTACTTTACAGGCTTTTTGTTTATGAAGTGTTCATTTAAACCATCCCGCAAACAGTCTTGCCTCCCTGTCAGTCTTTTGGAGAGACAATGCAGCTGAACCTGGTCAGGCTGTTCATATTCTCAACCCTTTATCCAGGCGAGTTCTTTTTTTCTATAGCCCAGAATTAATGAGCAGGCATCTGAATTAAAATATCTGCCAAGTAGCTACTGATAGCGGTTTTACATAATTTTAGGTATCTATCCATCCACCCCTTAGTCCTCCAGTAGGTCTCCCTGATCAGGGGTTTCACAGAGCTTTCATTTTTTTATTATTGATTGTGTTGTGGATGTGTTGCATTAATAACAGGCTTAACTGAGAGCTGCGGACAGTTTTTCGTCCGATATAGTAACCAGCACACTTGTGTCTTTATTTCTGTTCACTGATGTTCTCTACTTGGTTCTCTTAACTCTGCTTTCTGTAGGGTTCGCTCTTAGCCACAACTGTGGTGTAAAGTTTATCACTGCTTTTCCTGAGAATGTAGCCTACTACCACCCAATACCACCCACACCCCAGCTGTTGATCACCTCCTACCAGGACAACACCTGGGTGAATATCACCATAGGAACGCAGGGCCTGGAAATCAGCAATGTCCTTTCTGATTGGGAAGTATGGCCGGTGGTGCTTTCGAGCCAAGAACGGCAGTGGTACAACGAGTCACAGGGAACCGCGTGTATCTACAGCAGCAGACCAATCACCGTGCTGTCGGCCAGTAGTAGGGATAACAGCACAGAGATCAGCGTATTGTATCCAGTGAGTAGCCTGGACAACGAATACTTTCTCACCGCCCCAGCAAATGCCGTAACAAACAAATCGTTCAACTTTGTTGTCGTGAACAAGGAAGATGTGAACAACTTTACCGTGCAAAGGCAAGACAGCAGGACCGGCGTCCAACTTCAGCCTTACCAAAGCACCCAGTTCCCCATCGACCCCCAGTTTTTGACGCAGGTGAATGCTGAAGAGCTTGTGGCGGTACTTTTGGGAAACCCCTGCTTGGCGGTAGGTGAGTGTGGCTGCAGTATGGCGTTCGAGCAGCTGCTTCCATTCAGCATGTGGGGGAAGGAATATGTCTTGCCAGCACTACCAGCTTCCAGCAGACTGGAAAGCTTGCTCGTGGTCGGCAGGGCTAAGGATGAACTGAATATTTTGTCAGATCCCAACCTTCACCTCCAGTTCAGCACGCCCAGGTCGCTCACCCTCCTGGGGCCCGGCTTCCTCATGAACCTTCTACCGGTGGAGAACTGGACCTACAACTTCCTGCTTCATACCTTCTCCAACTTCTCCAACTTCGCCCTGCTGGTGGTGCAGACCTCAGAAATAGATGGACTGAGGCTGAAACCAGTCTGTGAGGTGGGCTGTGATGAACAGAGTGCTTTGTCTGTTAACTGGACAGCAGTTTCCACAACTAAGTATTCTCAAGGAATTCTGGAGCTGGACACATCAACCGGCACCTATCTGATCTGGCATCTGACCTCCATGATGGCAGTGTATAACTTTGGGACACACCTCTATTCAAACAGGTCCTATGGAAGTACTGCTTTGAGCCTTCCGAGGGTTACAGGTACAATCTCTTATGTGGGACATTACACAATTGATATTATGGGTTACATGGGAT
Organism: Stomatorhinus walkeri; assembly: GCA_026784285.1. Lineage (NCBI taxonomy): Eukaryota > Metazoa > Chordata > Actinopteri > Osteoglossiformes > Mormyridae > Stomatorhinus > Stomatorhinus walkeri. Next base: position 24,070,106 of record JAODUD010000134.1, read on the forward strand.
TCCACGGCATGTTGCATTTATTGAGTTCTGCGTTACACATTACACAAGTTGTTTCACAGTTCAATATGTTAAAACGTATTAGCTACAGTGCTGCGTCATCAAACTGATTTGCGGGGGTTCATTTCTCAGCCGGGAATTTTTCTGCTTGGGTTCATGTACGTGCGACGGCCCATCACAGACCGCTTGTGTGCTGCCACTGGGCCGCGAACCACTGTTTGACAAACCCTGCTGCAAGACCATGGCGCTATAGCAGAGGGTTCTACCGCAGATACTTAGTGATTCTCAGATTATTGTCGGACTGTGTGGAGCCGTCATTACGCCGGCATCTGCCACTTTGAATGACGAGCAGGACGTGCGTTTCTGCTGCGGCATGTAGAACTGGCTTCACCACAGCAGTTCACACTTCAGTGACTTTCAATCCCCCAGTCAAATTCCTCACATCTGCCAGGCAAATCAGTCCGGTTGTCCTGATTCCACGCCTGGACTGCGGTATGTCAGATGAACTGGGGCACTCACTGACTAAGCTAGGTACAGTGTGAGCCTTGTGTCCCGGATCGAGACAGAGCCAAGCAGTGTGCAGGTCTATGCTTTTTCTTGCCTCTGGAAACAAAAAAATTTGTTGTTAAAGCAATCTATTAAGGGAACAGAAATATAAAGCACAAGTTTTTTTGGGTTCCACTAAAATAAAGTAAGCTAAATATGAGAAAGACCTCTGTGTGTATGTTGATGCTTCCATGTCCCACTCTCGCCAGTGTGGGGAAGCAATAAAAAGGCCAATAGGTTGTTGGGTTACATCTCTAGGTGTGTGGAGTTTAAGTCAAGCGAGGTGATGCTATGATTATATAATTCCTTGGTTAGACCCTACCTAGAATATTGTGTGCAGGTTTGGTCACCATACCTTAAAAGGACATTGCTGCCTTGGAAAGGGTCAAGGAAGTTGACTATAGTATCCATATAGTTACTTCAATATAAGTTCAAATACAAAAGCTGATAGGTGGAAATTAGTGTGAGAACATTTTAAACTGGATTTGAGAAAGAACTTCTTTACACAGATGTATAGAATAGTCTTCCTGTCAGTGTAGCACAAGCTAAAACGTTGGGTTCCTTTAAATCAGAGCTAGATAAGATTTTAACAGCTCTGAGCTATTAGTTGAGTTCTCCCCAAACTAGCTTAATGGGCTTGTCTGTAAATTTCTTATGTTCCTAAGTAAAAGGAGAGCACTGATTTCTGCTGCTCATCAAAATTTCCTTTCTGCCAAGCGATTTGCTTTTCGATACCCTATCAATTAGTGTGATAGTAGATTGTTGCCTGATAGTATTTCACGTTTGATTGGTTACTAGCACAGGTACAGTGTTACTACATTAGCCCCAGTGTTATTTTTTGTCTTTCACTACATTCACTGCATTTTATGGAAATTTTTGGGGAAAAAAAACATTTTATATAAACATGATGGTGTCCTAATAGTGATGCATATGTAACAGCTGCTGACTGTGCTTGGATGCATTACATGTGCAGGCTACCTGGTTCCGGTCAGGGATGAGCAGAACTGGACCTCGGCGCTGCAGCAGTGCCAAGCCCTCGGCGGTGCCCTGGGCAGCATCACTAACGCGGACGTCGAGCTGCAGCTCACCAGTCTACTTAAGGATTCGGACCTGGGTGGCGTCTGGATTGGCCTGCGTAAGAGCGTGTTCACGGGACAGTGGTACTGGCTCAGCAAGGCCCCCCTGGGCACCACTTACTGGGCCAACCATGAGCCCAAAAACAACACACAGGCCTGGTGTGCTGTGGCGTCTCTGGAAGACGACAACATCAGATGGAACAGCGAGATCTGCTGTTCTGCACATCCTTTCGTGTGCTATATGTAGCCGTAGGGCCCTTCGCGTGCTGTATGGGATGGAGGGCCCTTCGCGTGCTGTATGGGATGGAGGGCCCTTCGCCTGCTGTATGGGATGGAGGGCCCTTCGCCTGCTGTATGGGATGGAGGGCC
>JAODUD010000134.1:24118116-24147947 GCA_026784285.1 Stomatorhinus walkeri
AAGGACACTTTGATGGGGTCAGGAGGAACCAGGGCTCGAACCTGCAACCCTACAGTTGCCGAACGATAGTGCTACCTTCTGCGCCACCATCTTCCCCATGGGATGGGAGTCTGACGTGTTCATATTGCTCGTGTGTAGCGTATAGTCAAGTCGCATCCGAGTATCGGAGCGTGTAGTGTGCGGACATAAATCGTGAGCTTTGCCTTTTCGTCGCATTAGTCGTACAATTTGAGTTGGGTGTTTACAAAACGACTGGGAAAATCGCACAGTGTCTGCCCTGCTTTAGAGTGGCGACCAGCCCGATTGGCCAAGACCAAGGCTGAGAGCCGCCTTCTGCCGTGAGTCCGTGTCCTCTTGGGCCAGTACCCTGAAGGAACCCGTGGGAGACGGGCACTTTTTGATGACCAAGACCAAACCCTTGCTCTCCCAGGTCTCCCCACTCAGCTCTGCTGGTTTATTTTATAGTGTAATTAGGATAGTCATTCACTTTATACTGGTGGTGTGTTGGGTTTGCCTTAACGAGAGTTCTCTCTGAAACCACAGGTGAGGGGGGGGGGGTATTGACTACCTTAATTAACCCTCCAGCTGTGTAACTTTAAGTATAATTTATAGTCAATGCCTCCCCATATCTATATGATGATAATCATCTGGCATTCTGTCCTTTTCCTTTCAGTACAAAGTTACATTCTGTGCATCGCTGTTACAGGACAAACTCCTGAATGGGTGAATGGATGTCGTTAGCGTCGTAGCCGCTCATATGGTGTGAGGCCTTTCTTCGTCCTCCACAGGGTGGTGTATCCGTTACCTTGTTACGGGTGTTTGTCGGTAGTTCCTACAGGAAGCGAGTGTCATTTTTGTCTGTAGTGTTTCCTACCTTTGGGGAGCGTTTGTTTCTTCAAGTTGTGTATGTGCTCCATTTCTCTGGAATTCTTCTCTAAAGCCTGATCATACATTCTCAAAGTTGTCAATTTATATATTTAAACCAACAGCTGAGCGTATGGTACTCAAGATCCTTTTCGTAACAGCGAAGTCAGACCAGAGTACTGTTGAGATCAAAGCAGACTTTTCTGTTTATGTACATTTCCACACTGTCAATGTTTATCTTCATGATACCGTGATATGATACCCTCTGCAAGCGTTGGGGGGGGGAGGGGTAAGTGCCTTGGATGTTCTGTGCACTGTGACATCATCGTAACCTCGGAGAGAGACCCTGTGGGGGCTTCTCCTGGCGTGTTTATGAATAAAACCCTTCCTAACCCCCTGCTCACTCTCCCCCTGTTTTTTTTCTGTCTCCTGCCTCCTGCTACTTGACTAACTCTCACACAAGGGTCGGCATTGGACTTTCAAATAGCACCCTGGTGCGAGCAGTGGACCAGTCATGGATCGCGGGCTGTCTTAAGCATTTATTTTTAGCTATATTGTCCCCAAATATTTCACTATTTTCAGCATTAGTTGGTTGGTTTGGCTTTGCCCAGATTGACCCTTCAGTTGAAGTAATGGATCGTCATTATCACAGCTTGGCTGAGGGTGCTGATCTGCCATATTTTTCACGTAATTCTGTAACCACTCCAAGATGAATAGTTGATTTGGTTCACCTGGAATCATACGGTACATGTCTGTTGCTTATAGAAAGCACCAGCGCAATTAGACAGAAGGGTTTATGATTCTTGACATTATGTCATGCTGTGGAATACATGATGTACGGCTGGCTGAAAGTATGAAAAATGTGATCATCATTTCACACAACGGCTCCTTTTAAAAATACAAAGCCTGCTGCTCAGGTTCTCCTGAGCAAACTTTGCAACCTTTTTTGACATTGAGATTGGAACTCTTCGTAATGCTCATTGGAGTCTTGCGCAAAAATGTTCTGTGGGCACAACAGAAATGATTGGTTCAGAGATTCAGATTTTTGAAGAGGTGGGTCTAAGCAACTAGAGGAGGTGAAACCAACCAATCAGATGTTTTGGTTACACCTCCTTTAGTAGCTTTGACCCACCTCCTTTTCCACAGTGTTTTTGATGCTTCAGTTCATAACACAATTTTTAAAATGCCATATAAGCTGGCATGAGGCTCGCGGCAGAGTCTGAGGCGAAGCCTTCAGAGAGTCGCGGGGTTCGGAAGGTGGAAGTTCTTAGCATTGTAGTGAGTGACACGGTGATTATTGCTCACTGTTCTCTGACCCTTCCATACTGAAGTCTTGGTTGTCTCTCGTTATTTTCAGGGCATAGAGCAGTTGAAAAAGGAAGAGAGAAGATGGACTAAAAAGACTAAGTGGATGAACCTGAAGGTGGTGTTTGGTCACCCCTTCTCGATAGGCTGGCTTAGCCCGTTCGCGACACCTGACCACGGGAAGGCCGATCCGTATCAGTATGTGGTCTGAAGGGCAGAGCCAGCTCAGCCAAGCCCACCCCAGGCACCCGACCGCGTTGCCCCTTGCCCCAGTTCCCCGTACTCAGATACAGACTCATGAGGACGCTGTTGAGGGCGATGCCGACCTGGATTATAACCTAGACTCAAACTTCTTCTTCTTATCTATTTTAATCTGTGCTTTATTTTTTTCTCTGTAAACAATCGATGCAGAGTATTAACCTTTCAATATTTTGTTTACTTGTTTGTCTGCTTGTTTATTCTTTGCCTGAAACTGTGTACTGTGTTAATTACAGCACTTCCTCTCTTTCACACTGGTGTCGCTCAAACCCTTGATTGAAAGGATGTCAGAGCACAGGCCCTCTCTGATTGTGACAGCAATATGTAATGCGATTGTACATGGTGAGATTTCTGCTGACTGGAAATGTGATGTCAGAGCCAGAACTGAGAACCCAAGCTACTTGGCTGGTTGATTCAAAGCCCGACTTATACGCATGCTCTTTCTGCTTATTGGTGGGACTGGTCTGGTCTACTTACGATTGGGTGTTGTGCTGTCACCATTTGCCAGTCAGTGTAGTCTGGCTGATTAGATTGCAGGGCTTTATGACCTCAGTTCAATCTGGGTTTTGATATTTGGTCGTACCATGTGACATGGTGTGAAATGCAGCTAAAGCTTTCTTGGTGTGCATATGTGAACATGGATCTGCTCTATGCATAGAGTCCTCGTCACATGACCACCACGATCTTTTCCTTGGTTTCTGTTCCAGCTTGTCCCCCCACTGAATGAATGGGTCGCCGCGTATGCTTTGGCTCTCTGTGCCAGTGACTTGTGCTAAAGTCTGTCAACACACCAGTGTTCTGACCTGTGCAAGATCCAGTGTGCCACAAAAATGACACTTAATGAAGAATTGAGTTAAAGAATACCACGATGAATCTTGAACTTTTTCCATAGTTGGGAAAATACTGAACTCATAAGAAGAGCTTGAATTCATCAACTGAAAAAGTGTTGCCAATTTTTTTTTTGTTTGTTTTGTTTTTATTAGTTAATTTTCCGAAACGGGAATTGTTCAGCGATCAGATGTGGTAAAACAGTTTGTGAATTGTGCCACGTTCACTGTCAAGTGTATAGCTGACTCATCAGCACCTCCTACTGGACTGCCACGGTATGGCTGGCAGTGCAGAAATGTTCTATTGTCCTAGGTGCTTTTATTTGCTCTCTGTTATATGGCCATGTGTCACTTGCATTATGTATAGATAGTAATCAGCTTGGCAGGGCTCTCGTCATGGGGGGGGGGGGGGGGCACACGCTGCCCCCAAGGAGTTGCGACTGGTGTGAAGGGAACTGTTATAATTAAAATACCTGCCCAGATTGGCTGGCTGTGTGAAATGAAGAAAACGGGGTGGACAAATATCCGTCGGTTTCATTTTTTAAAAAACATGCCAACATTTCTCCCCTAATACATGTGTATTTGTTTTTCTTGTACCATGGATGTTCTTTCCACTTACAGCTGGCAAAGAAAATGCTTGGAGTTCAGCACTCTCATAAGGGATTTCCGTTCAGGAGCGAGGTTTCAATACAATATACTCATCCGGAAGTCTCTCCCAGACTAGCATATTGTGCCACTTGCTGCCTTTCACTTTGAAAGAAAATGCAATAAACCTCTTTTTTTCAGCCCTGTCTCCTTCCATCCTTTCCCAACAATTCCCTTACTGAGTCTCTGCTTCTCAGCGTGCATTTTAGCTCCAGTATGACAGGCGCACCTCCCAGTCATCGTAACCATAACGTTACATTAACCTGCTCTCTTCCTCCCTTTGTCAGTTATTAAAGTAATAGCTTGTCACCCCTCCCTCCCTTTAAAGTGACACTATCAATCGTTGCTGCGTCCTTACTAAAGCACAGTTGCTCCGGTGATTAACCTTACATCACACCCCAATGTGGTAAGACGCAGGAGGTAAGATCCAGCTTAAGTAGTGGAAATGCTACAGTGTAGCTGCATTTAGCTATAGCTGGTTAGATATTTGTCCGATTGTAAGAATCCCGCTGTGTTAATATATGATGCCCGCATGTTAGTGGAATGTTCTAGAATGAGAGATGACAGGCATGTTGCATGGATTGCCATGTTTTTTAAATAGAACAGTAGGCTGCAGAATATTGCAGTGTTACTTAGTGGTTAGCAAAAGGACACATTTTTCCCACATCATTCTTTTTTTACCTGCATGCAATTTTTTTCCAAGCAGGATAGCAACTCCTTACCTCCCCTTACAGTATAATTTCCTTATATCCAAGTATCCTTTGTAATAAATGCCTATGGGGTCTGTGGAATTGTAGGATTTGCTAAATGTTTCTGCATTGTAACAAGGGAAATAATTTGGAATATTTTGAAAGGCGTTTGAAATGTAATTATGTCTGAAGTTATTACCTTTATAAATCAAAAATCTGTATGTAAATTAACATGATTACAAATGGCTGTATAACAGTTTTTTTTTTTGTGGTTTCACCCTGAATTCTTCTTTTGATAATAAAATGATCACTGTTAAGTTGCCACAGTCGTGATAGCATTTTCAGACAGGTTTTCAAAAGGATGCCCCATGGGGGCCTTTGTTGAGATGTCAGCCTGTACTGTGTGGCTCACAAAGTGGTGGGGGTTTGTTTCTGTGGCAGGCTATTGAGCGCCTGAAGGGGCAGACCCCCACCTGGGAGAAGGTGTCGTGCTGGGAGGGCATGGAGGAGGCTTTTGGGGGGCCCCTCTCCCTTTCCTGGTTCAGCCCCTTCTCTGAGCTCCGCTGCCGAAAGAGGCCCTCCCCTCGTGTCCACGCCGCACCCACCGGCACCATCATCGAAGAGGACGTCATCGAGATCCCGCTGGAGTACTGAGGCGGGGACGTCGCCGGTTTTCCATGCTTTGGGGACAGTGACTCTGACTTGTAACTTTGGTTTCGCTTTTTGTCTCGTGCAGATCCAATGTTGCTCATTGTACTGCATTGGTCTGCAAAGTCGAACCTCAGTAAAGATTCACTCACACTAATGATAACTGGATGGACAGCACCCACCTGAAGCTAGTGTATTCATTTCCCATCCAGGTGGCAACAGAGCTGCTTAGATGCTGTCCATGCTAATGTTCCAGAATGCATACATTTATTGAATAGTTTGTATTTATTTGCAATGTGACAAAGACAGAGCATGTGCCTTGTGCTGTTAATGATCAGCGTTTAACTTGGCTTGTGGGAGATTTACTTACACAAAAATGTATTGAGGACAGAATGAAAAATGATTGGTTCAACCAATCAGTTGGCTTGGTCCCGCCTCCTCTTGTTTCTTGGACCAACCTCCTCTACAATCTGATTAGTTATCTCTCTGAGCCAATCATCTTTCATTCTACCCTCAGTACATTTTTGAGTACGTGGATCTCCCATGAGTGTTAACTTGGCCCCGACGAGTCAGTGTCAGGGTGCAAGCAGGTAAAGGGGTGCAAGGTAAAGGGGTACAGGTATAGTGCCTTTATCATCCAGCTTAGATGCATCTTCAGTGTACTTTTTACGCACAATTAAATGGATTAATCATCATGTCTGCGTTTTGCTATATGCTGCTACAAAACGAGGCGGGGACCACCATAAGGTCTGTTCTGGGGAGGTGCTACAGGTGTGTAGGTCACATGGGTGGAACCTGGCATTACAAGTGGGAGCTTTATTTGTGTGACAAAGACAACTGGATCTGGTAACTCTGGACACTGTGTATCCTGTCTGCTGATGTTAACAGCTCAATAAAGTTTACCATTTTTATCATCCCCCTCCCAATTGTGTGCCTTTGTCTAAAGAGCTGCTGAATATCTGCTTCAGTTTACTGGGATCTCATTGGTGAGCAGTCCTCAGTGCTTGCCTCTAGAGCAGGGGTCTCCAGCTGCGGTCCTGGAGAGCTACTCTCCAGTATGTTTCCTATCCCACTTGGCAGCTGTTATTTACCTGGTATTTACCTGAGAACAGCTGTGGCTCATCAGAAGCCGGGTATGATAGAAAACCTACTGGACGGTAGCTCATCAGGACCGGAGTTGGAGACCCCTGCTCTAGAGAGAGCTACATCGAGGTGGGGGCTACAGCACTGTGTGTCTGATCCTGAGGGATTAACACAGGTCTCCTGCACCCCTAATTACTCTCATGGGAGGCAACAATGATGAGAGGTTACTTACAGCTGCCACCCAAAGCTAAGAACCAATGAGAATCAATATGAGCAAAGGGACTCCTACTGAGGACCAATGAGAGCAAAGGGCACCCACCAAGGGTCAATAAGAGAAAGTGGGTTCCCATTTGCCTCCTGGTATTTACTGATACTCTGCCAGCAGCAGACTGGGGTCGTCAATGAGCTATAACTTAGACATTTTGTTTTGAGTAAAAACTACATCAAGTTCATCTATATGTAACAAGTGAAATGCAAGTTCTGTGTATCCTACACCTTACTGCTAGGTATCTGTCTGTGAGAGCAAAGCACACCTTGCCAAGTCATTAACCCGCTGATTCCACAATTTCATCCCTCCAGCTTCCATAACCACTTATACAGTAGAAGGTCTCAGTGAGGACAGGAGGCAGGGCCACCATGGAGGAGCTGCCGGGGCAGGGCCATGCAAACGCTCACGCAACGGCGCGCTGCGGGATGTTTCAGCACAGCGGTCCAAACCGCACGCCTTTGACCTGTAGGAGGATACCGCATTAGTCGTGGGGGGAAATAAGCAAACACCATCAGGCACAAAGCCAGGTGTGGGAATGGTGCCCAAATGCTAGAGCTGCGATGGTCCCAGCGTGCCGTTTCAGTAATTAACAGACCGTAATCCTGCTCACTCAGTTATGTGGGTGTTTAATCTCACACTCCTCTTCTATAACTAGCTTTCATTTTGAACTTGTGCCAGACTTATTTTACCATTTATTTACCTTTCCATCAAGCTTTTACATAATAGTGACACGCACTGTATTGCGAAACAGAAACTGGTAAGTACCTCCGAAGCTGCTCTTGAAGCTGTTGGTGTAACAGCTCGCTGACCACTGGCAGAAAGGAGAATCCCAGGTCACCTGCATTCTATTCCAATTATCCATGGGGTCGATTTGACCCCACGCCACATATAACAACTCCAAATAAGTGATTGACATACTTTTTCTGCTTCAAATTCAGTGACTCCTCCTAATTTGATGGGTACAAGTGGGTAAACATAATATTAACATTTTGTCGTGTTGTTTTGTGTTTATGTTATGTCATGTCATGTTATGTTATGTTATGTTATGTTACGTTATGGTAAGTGTTAGCACATACACACTCTCTGCCCATCATGTGCACTAAGGTCCATTTGACTCTACAGGATAAAAGATGTTCCCAAATGTGAAGGCTATTAATAGAATGGATACAAATGCATTTCAGAAGGGAAAGTGATAAGCATTGGTGACCAGAGGTTCTTTTTAAGTGTGTTGACACGCTGAGGATGTGTCCCTTCAGAATAGATCTTGAGGCTTTGTGCCATGTGGCACAGAAATTACACTGGCCAACGAATTTTTACTTTCTTTTTGTTACACAAATCAAAATAGGTGAGTCTTACAGTATTGTTCGTGCAGTATTGTCCGTGCAGTATTGTCCGTGCAGTATTGTCTGTGCAGTATTGTCCTCTTAAAGGTAGAATTATTATGATTTTCTGTTGTACTTGGCCTCAGGAACGTCCCTCTTAGGGGTTCAGCAGAAGTCAGCGAGCACACTGGGACTACACTTGCCTTGATATCATTTTTGCATATCAGAGAGAGAGCAGGACCCTGTCTCAATATGTCCAAACATGTTACAGCCTCTAAAATCTGGCAAAACAAACAAAGTTCTTTGCCCCCTTATATATTATATGGAATTATATGCTTTCAATATAGCCAAAAAATGACATAATTGAAAAACTAAGGTTTAATAAGTACATGAAAGACTCTCCTTACTCGTTCTGTGAAAAAGAATTGTTAACCAGTATTATACAAACTACCCATATTTTAAACATTTTACAATAATTATAAGAAAACTGGCAATTTGTCAAAAACCTAATGCGTTGAAAATTTTGTTATTTCTGTGCTCAACATCATAAAATCCGTCTGGCACACCAAGGATTGTAAAGGAAACAAAAACCTTGCAAACCAGTGTAGGTAAACATGATTAGCATGATTAGCACGATTAGCATGTCCTTAGGGTTCACTTCCACAGTCAAGCACATGGTCGAAACGCGGCAGTACAAAATAGCACAATGCCAATGCTAACTGCTATGTGTGCGTGGTGACATTTTTTAGTGGGTTCCCATTTTCATTGTGGCATTGCAGTTTGTTTTACTTTCCTAGAGGAATGTGGTACAGGGACCGATGTGCTCAGAACAGGCACCGTGGATTTCCAGAGCGACCCAGTGAGCCTCTGCTAATCAGACACATGTTTAATCTGCAAGGTGCTTCAGCTGACAAACCACAGCAGGGGAAAAACCATACATTACGGGGGCAGGAGGGAGTTGCCCTTTAAACTGTCTCTCAAGCACACAGCCTTCCCACTCAATCCACTGTTCAGTAATAAAGAAGCCTGAATATTCTAAGCAAATCTTTTTTTCCACTTTAAACACATCATCCTGTCACATAAGTATAGGACTCGGGGAGACTCAGCATCTACTGTCTCAACTGTCAACACAAATCATGAACAAATATATAGAAATGGATCTCCCGACTCAGCCTCTGTCAGTATCTGGCTGTCAAATATCTAACAACGTCATCATATTATTTTCAGGCAGTTCTATAGCGGTTACTGTAACTTACACTTACTGTTCTTGACATTTTCCTCTTGTTACACTCCTGCATTTGCAGTACATGTAATATTGGTAGTATACAGTATTGTTCCTTGATTGAACCAACCAACTCTCCATCCATCCATTCTTTTTCCATAACATAGTACGGGCTGACAATATCAATAGAATCAATATTTTGGAAATATACCTGTCCTATTACGCAAGTAATTTTGCAACTGGTACACAATTGAAGGTTAACCAAGTTTTAAAGGATAACGCACTATAAAGGTTTATCAGGAACAGAGGTGAACATTTCAGGTCCAGACAGTACAAATCGAGATCAAGATTTTGTTTCAACCAACCAGTTCAGCAATGAGACTGTGACTCTTTATACTCAACTGCTTGGTTAAAACAAAGTGTTGGTCTGGATTTGTACTCTCTGAATTTTGCATGTTTAATGTATCCTCAGAGGTGCTGATGGTAAACGAAAGGCAACTAAAAAGTGTTCTACAAAAATAATTTGACCTTCACCCACCAATGACAGACTGGGGTTTTTGGTGTGTCACATGACAGACACCTGTGTCAGCCAATTGCGATGATTCCCGCTGCAACGATTCTGATCTGGTTGGTGAGGATACCAGCTGGGATTGGTGTGCGGGACATCCTGTAAAGTCCCCAGCAGGTTACTTTGGCTCTGAACAGACTGCATGCACCCATCAGTCATCTCGTGACAAAGACTTAATTGAATCTTATGCTGTTTACCTTTTGCTTACATCTTTTTTCCATTTAACTACCTTTCATCTTGCTATATTTAAGGGTTCTCTTGATTCACTGCCTTTCATCACATTTTAAATGTGTTATGGTTGAATATTTATAGTTGAAGGAAGCTAATTTGACTGTATTAAACCTGTAAAAATATATTTCATATCCATCCATCTTATATTCCATTCATTCCACTCATCCAGTAATGAATAACAGTGAGTTTAGAGCCTCCAAATGTTAAGTACCACATCATGTTAAGCTAATCAGAGTCTGAGACGGACCATCAGTGTAACGGAATTCATGAGTGTAAAAACAAGAAAAGCACATCATTGCAAATCTTCTAACCACTAAAAGAATGTGAAAGATTAATACGGCACTAGATTGTAATACATACATAGCATCAGCACGCTATATTTAGTTATAAACAGAAATATATATCATAAGAAGGTAGGTAAGTATATCAAGTAATTCCTGACGATAAACTTTAGTACTGATTTGAGAAGGCTAGGATAATTAGTGTGACATCAGTGTAGATCATAACACAGGGCCTTGGTCTGGTGGAATAACAAGCCACACTTTTTTATCAAATAGCCATTTGTGATGAATTGGCAATGCTAGTGTTTCCTATGAATGAAACCTTTGTATTGACTTAAAGATAGATGGACAGTGAAGGGTGACACATTAGCCTGGCTCAGTAAAGCCCTCTGCTTATGATCTGACCCCACATTTGGTGTAATAAGGGTACCAGCATGTCGTTCTTTGGGGGTGGTTATATTCTAGCTAGGTCTGAGGCTTGCTTCTAACCCAAGGTGACTAGCTCTGCATTAGCCAAGGAGGCTAATGGGTTTTCCCAGAGGGCTACGTGGCTTACAGATTTGGTTGCGTTAACATAAAATGAAACTCATGAAATATTTACTACAGCTGTTGAGAGTTTGCTTTTAAAGCTCTTGGCTTCATAACGATGCAATCAAATGCTTTTCCATCCTAGAAAAGCGAAGATAAGATCTCGCTACACAGAAGTACCGATAACCCTCAGACATGAGGACTTGCTGACAGAATCGCTCATTTTGTGTAAGTCGGCAGTATTATAGGGACATTGGAAACTGACAATGGCGTCTTTGGTAAGGATGAAACGAGGCTTGTCACTTCGCACCATGGCGGGAACCCTGACGAGCGGCTCGTCGTTCGTCTGTGACATCCGCGGTCTCTCATTGGAACTACAGCGCCTGAGATGATCAAGGACAATAAGAAGATGAGCAGACACTCAGGACATTGAGCTGAAGACCAGATTTGGGGACATATGTGACATAAACCCATCAGAATCTGGCACTGTCATAAGTAATGCTTCCGTTTTAAATTATATAAATATCTTTTTTGCATTTTCACTTCATCAACTTTCATCAACGTTTTCCAAAGAAACTTGATGTTTTTCCCATATGCAGATGGGCGCTTTGCAGGAGCAATTTAAACTGAACTGTGAGACTCCTCAGCCTTCAAGGACAGTCCTCAGTGCAGGAGACCACTCCCCGAAGCCCTGTTATAACTGCTGCAGCAGCTGACAGCAAGCTAAAGTCAGCGGGAAATATGTAAATGGAGCTCCGACCTCAAGCTGCAGTCTAAAAAGGTCAAGATGGTCACACCCCGAGGGGGACTTTACTTCTGCTATAAAGAGGGCGTGATCGATAACGTCCACAACGAAAATCAACATCTCCCATAATGTAATTGCAGAAAAATGGAATATAATAATGCAAAGGAGAATTACAAACAGCAATTTGTCTGAGATCAATGGATTGATTTTCCAGCAGCTCATCTAAAGATCTCTTCATTGGACTCTCTCTCTCACTCCATGATTGACGTCCTTTTGCACACCCACCCTTGATCACCTATGCTACATTCTGGAGCTCCAGAATGCTTCAGGGACACCAGATAAATGCCCTGACCCCCCCGCTCTCATTTATATAGAGTACTGTACTGTGTGTGTGTCTCTCAAGGGGAGCTTGATGGGATATGTGAAAAGAAGCATTCCAATGTACCTATACAAACTGCAATTAAAGCCATAATTTTATTTCATTTAATTCTTATACACTTTAGATCCTCGATACCAATCTGACTGTGAATTTCCTTCCTCTCGTTAAGAGCTATCTGAAGAGGCACTGGCAGAGAGACGCTCATGATGATGTGACCTAACATCTGACAGCTTCACAGTGATGACAGTCTTGCTGAGCGTCTGACCTGAGGGTGAGAAGGAGAGGTTCCAGCAGCCAAGTCCTACAAGGTCAGCATGGGGGGTGGTGGATACCTCTACGGAGATAGAGCTCCATCCAGCTCAGCAGTCAGGTGCCACCAGATAGGAAGGTCCTGGATGTACAATCTTTCTTTTTCGTTACTCTTCCCTCACTAGAGGAATCTGCGTGAACACCAATGGTGTGTATGATGTATTAAGACTGCAGAGATGCATTCAGTGATTTGATTGACAAAATAATTGGGCAACAGCTACTCTCAATTCTTGTATTATAATGCATTGAGGGAATACCTCCTGCATGGTGATGTAATGAGAGTGTGGCCTTCACCCCCCCGCACCCCCCACACACACTGCAGAGTGACATCATCTCTGATGCTGTGACCTTGTACTTTGGTGCTAATGTTTTTATCCATAAGGCTGCAGTATACCCTCACCCTGGTGATCTCCACCCAGACCAAGCCAGATGCTCACTCACCTTCTACCCTCTGCGAACACAAGCTTTATGTAATGTAGCACATGGACCAAGTGATTCTTTATGGCCTCTTTGGGCAAGACAGGGGCAGTGATGGTGTGTCACATGATTAACAGCTGCAGACTAAAATATAGGCCCCCCTGTAAACTGGGATAACCCTTTCTAAATAGAGTTTTTGGTGATGTTGCTGAGCCGCTCATTTTATAGGGTGATGTTCCTGTCGGTGCCATGCCCCAAGCTGATGTTGGAGACACATCGACAGGAACCCCCAAGGGGGAAGGGGGCCAGCAAAAGTCACCGTATTTTTAAGGAGGAAGAAACTATTTACAGGAAAATTATTATCCTAGGCAAAATAATGAACAGGTCTGGAAATAAAATGCCAAAATAATGCTATTTTTTTGTTTTTAAAAAGGAAAGATAATTAAGAGCCAAAATTTTAAAAGAATTCACATTTTAACAGAGGTGGATAATTGAGGTCCAAAATCAAAAATCCAGGCTAAGATTCTGTGCTTCTGACTCTTCAAATAGAACTGGTTGGTTGAAGCAAAATCTTGGTCTGGATTTGTACTTTCTAAATCTGAACCTCTAACTACCTCTGGGTACCTCTGGCTCTGGGTTACGAGGGTCTATATATGATCCTTACTAAGATACAGATCTGAGTGTGTCCATTTGTTACATAGTGGCACCTAAGTTATATAAGAGCATCTTGTTTTTTGTGCACTATGACTTGTGGAGCACAGAACACCTTCGGCGTGAGTTGCTGCAGTGAATTACAGAGGCACTGTTTGCTGTAGGTGATTCAGGTTTGCTCTTTGGAAAGGTGAGACCTCGGCACGAGATCCTGTCGCTGGAGCGTGATGCCAAATCTGTGTCTACTGCCCATACTGCCACCTCCTGTCCAAGTGAAAGAAGCGATCCTGTGGGGAGAACCCCAGTACACACCCAGCACCAGGCCCTCTTCCCTAGGCAGGGTGATGGAGCAGCCGATTCCATTTGGCCGGTGTCTCCCTTTCAGTTTGCTAGTATAAATACGTCCCTGGAAACCCCTTTGCATTCTGTATGAACCTGAAGATGGAACAAATTGTAGCAAAATGGAACAAATCTGTAACAAATTTTTAGAATTTGTTGTATTTCTGAATATATTGCGCAAGGCAGATAAACCTCATTGTTTGGCTGGTTCAGCCAGGTAAAGGTGACTGAGTGACAGATTGACAACTTCCCACTCAGTCCAGTGATTTGGACCATGAGGGTAATGGAGGTTCTCCAGGAGCCATGGTATGGATTAAAAGCCAGGGGGGACTCCACTGTGACGTCTGGGCAGTGGGTCTCTAATGATACTGCACCTGGCAGGGAGAGAAGGAATATGTAGACCACTATCTGGTTTTATGATGCACTATGAAATGAAGCAGGACTTCATGCTCTCGGAGGAGCTCTCGGGTCACGTCCAGCCTGATGGTGAAGAGGTGCTTCCACTATGTGTGCTGCAGTTCGCCGCTGAGCTCCTTCTGCTTGTCCTGAAGTTTTGAACATCCGAACTCAACACACACTTACACGGAACCTCCCCTGCCCAACTTGGCACTCTTTCACGTGGAGACACTGAAATTCATTTCTATAAAATTATTAATACCATTAATGATAACAGTGTTACATTATTAATCAATTCTTCAGTGAATAATGGTTCAGCGAGGAGAAAAAAAATAGTTTCAAATGGATGAAAAAATCTGCATCTTAAATTATCTGTCACAGTGTGTAATTTGAAATGTCTATGTGGAACAGTAAAGTGTTTAAAATGTCACAAATTAATACACGTTCTCCAGTCATCTTTGGAGTGACTTTTGACTGGATATACAAAACAAATGATTGAGAATAGTGTTTATGTGATATGACCAGAAACATCATGTTCTTCAGTTATCCTACAGAGTGAAAGCAACACTATCGATGGACAGGATTTGGGGTAATTCCTGCATTACAAAATCCCCTTCTAAAAACTTCAGCACCATTTAAATGTGAATTTCATGTCAGGTGTTATGTGCCGCTGTAAGGTCAGGTCCGCCCACAGCAGTTCTACACCCAGCGAGGTAATGACCTATGTAATGTAGCCTAGACTCACATGCAGGCCTTTTGGTAACTGCTGATGAACAGTGGCACCCTACTTCAAGAAACGGGCTCAAAATTATTTTTGGATAATGCAGTGAAGGCTCAAGGCACTGTACTGAAAATAGTGGGTTCAAAACTAGAGTTGGGTCTCTGAAGGTCTTGGGTTCTACAGCCAGCGTTCAGGATAAAGTGGTTAATACAATTAAGAACTGCAAGAATAGTTATCAGGCATAGTTATCATGAGCCAAAGGAAGAGAAAGTGTCCCTCTGACTTATCCCCTAACCTTGGGGTTAAGTCAAAGGAGAGACAAAAAGCTGTTTTAATACTTTTGAATTGGAAGTTTATTTAGATCACTGACACAGTACCTGTCTCAAGCATGACGTCAGATTATTTAGTTCAGTTTAAAAACCGCTTTAAATAAAAAAAACATTTACAAGTTTTTCCAAATGCACATTTGACACAGGTTCTGGACAAGGTTTTAAAGGATTGACTCAAATATGAGTGCGACAGAAAAAACCTTTACAGTCCTTAGGAACCTTCATATACAGCTCTGGAAAATAATGAGACCTCCACAAATTTTTCAATTTCACTCATATTTCAATTTAAAATATACATTTTTTTTGCAAACTCCAACCTGTCTCTTCTCTGCTTCTTACTGATGAAGAGCTTCTTCCTTGCTTTATGGGACTTCATTCCTGCTTCTAGGAGCTTGATATGAACTGTCCTAGCAGTGCACTTCACACCTGCACTTAATGTTTCCCATTCTTTTTGAAGGTCACTTGAGGTCATCCAGAAAAATATATTCTCATCTCTGACATCAGAAAGTCACTTCTGCCCTCTACCCTGCCTAGTTTTTGGTTATTGCCAGTGTCTCCTGCTTCACCTCGTTCTGCTTAGAAATTTCGAGCCTGGAAGCAGCCTGCCTCACAATGTAACCTTCTGCCAGCAGAACCAGGATTTAAAAATTCAGATTTAAAAAAAAATATATATATTGTGGTCTCTTAATATTTTCCAGAGCTGTATGTTTCATCTTATATCATTTTACAGAAGAGTGCCCATCTAGGTTTATTATTGCGGCCTCTAGCAATGTTTCCCAACCCGGTCCTTGGGGAACCACTGAACAGTCCAAATGTTTGCTCCCTCCCAGCTCCCTGCAAAAATGTGGACTGTCTGGGGATCCCAGAGAAGAGGGTTGGGAAACCCTGCTCGAACAGCCTGCCAAATCACGCCATGCACAGAGAACGGTCTCGGTTAGCTTATAGCATTGTGTTCGTTTCCGGAGCTTCTCCTGCCTGGTCACTTCTTCTCCTCGGGGCTCTCAAGTTTGAGATCCAAGCTAACGGCCCGTTCAGGCTTACTGTCGCCGAACGGTGCCTTCCCAGTCTGCACTCCAGCACCTGCTCCAAACTGGAAGACTGATATTGACATAAAGGGAAGGACGCAGTCCACAGTGCGCCGCCGAAACGAGAGGCGCCAATGAAGGTTCACGGGACGTAGCGCTAGGGAACGGACATATCACAGAGAGACACAGCTCCACTCTGGGTTCCGACACTTAACCTGCTTTCACAGCACGGATAACAGGAAAGCAGACTGAGACCGGTCCACAAGGGACCCAAGGGATACCTGTGGGTGCAGCTTTACCAGCAGTGAAGCGATGGACTACCATGCACCAGCAGCATGGACGGCAGGATGAATTCTACACAATCTACATTTTCTGGAACTGATGGGGAAATGTTACAGGGAGTCCAGCAAAAGACCACTACCGCTGCTGGGAAAACGGGACGGAAAATACACAGAAAGAACCAACCCCTCATACAGTGGTGGGGAACACCAACCCGACATTGTACAGGACCTCCGACTTTGTTCCGAGCGAGCCTGAAAAACCAAACCATTTCCACGATGTTACTCTTGAACTACGGTGTCCAGAAGACACAGTTCAGACGGCGAGAATCACAGGAGACACTCAGGTGGGACTGTCAGGTAGCTACGTGGGGAAAGTTTGCTTCTCCACCTAACGTTACGTATTGCATGCATATATATGCAGGTGGGTGCAGAAGACAACCGGTGGGAAAAAAAGCAACCGGCGCACATATTTCATTCCCGAGCAAAGGTCGCATGTACAGACCTCATTTCCCATAACGGCTACTTTCACAGTGTTTTGTGATGGTGCACATATCTGGCACACCACGGTGTATAGACAGCTCACAATGTCACCCACCCTGCCTAGGCTAGTCTGCATTGTTGCCCGGAACAGACTGAACCTTGTGAAAGTTGGTCCCTTAAAGTAGATTCTGATTGCGTCAGGGAATACCCCTATATTCCTCGCAGTGGGAGTCCCAGCCCCCAGGTACAGAGCTGAACACTCATCTGTCTGTGGAATCAACCACCGGCTCACAGTCGATGTTTGACTCTAAATAACAGAGACAGGTGTCGATTTTATGCGACCGGCAACCGTTCACGTCTAAAAATCTGTCCTCGACGGATGGAGAGAGATCTTCGATGGAAGACGAGGAGTTGCGTGGTGAACCTTGTCGCAGCAAAATAAAACCTGCCCCCTTTATTGAGCCTTCGGTGGCCAATGACCTCTATAAGTGATGTGTTTAAGGATACAATAATAATATTTGCATTTGCCATAACAGATTCTAGGACCCTTCTTGGGTCAGAATGGTAATTGCAGCAGCACAAGACTTAAAATAGCAGTCCAAGTCAAACAAGAATACAATACCATACTGTGGTATAAAGAAAAATGGACACTCAGCCAAGGATACAGAAGGGACAGGAGGACCAACGATTTGTTTCGTGTTCTGTTTGATGATTCCATGGTGACGGAATTCATGTACTGCAGCTGAATGGTAAGGTGTGAAACTGACTCTTCTGTGTACATTTGCATACTGGCTGAAGGCCCTAATTTTGACCTCAATGTAACCATAGTGCTGCTGTGAATTCCCTGTCACCATAAAAACATCACAGACCATTATGGATTGGCTGGCTGAACGTGTCGGTCCTCCTCCTTATTGGTTGCCATGCTGGGTTGCTGTGTGGGCGGGCTCTCAGTCCTCCTTCTTGGCGTTGGTCTGCTGGACGTCACGGGGCACTGAATTGTGAAGCACCAGGAGCCCTGACAATGTGAGAGAGATGCCCACCCACCACAGTACAGCGTGGGTCTCCCCAAAAATTAGCTGCCCCAAAAATGCCTGAGAAAAAAAAAATGATCTAATTAAATGACTGGCACTGAGTGTGTCCTGGTCTTAAGAAATTAACTTCCAAAAATGCCCATGGGGAATTAAAAGGAGCATTAAAACATAACTGGTTCTAAATTTGTCCTGAGAACCGGAAATTAGCCGTCTTCCCTAAGGCCTGTAAAAAGTATCGGTAGAACAGCAAAAGCAAGGCCACAGAACTATCGTTCCTTATGAAACGTCGGTATTAGAATGAAAACGGACAGATGCTGCAGGACATACAACAAGACTGACTCACTGCTATACATGTCTTTAAATCATGCTGACAAGAACCAGGATGACTCAACCTGGCGGACAGGCACATTGCCATCTCAAACTTTCAGAATGTATTAGAGATATCTGAGCACTGACATATTTTAGACTGGTGGTTAGGCTGAGGTTCAGGCCCAGGAGTCAGATCCACGGAAGGACCAGGGACGTGCGAGAGGTTACTCACTGAGGATATGAAGTTGGAGGCTGTGGTGGTCACAGTGGCTCTGGCTGAAGAGGAGGAGTACCTGAGCGCCTTGGCAAAGAAGGTCCACATCACAGCATTGCATGTGAAGAGCAGCCCTCCACAAAGGAGGCGCAGGGGAATGTGCAGCTGCAGTGGACAAACACACACACCCTCACAGACCGCTGACACACACTGATCCTACAACAGTTACTGATACACTAAGCCTACTGTCTGCTCACTGGTTTTAATAAACCCTGACCAAAAGTGGCAAAAGCAGAATAAAGAAACAAATCAAAACTAATAAAGTATTCTGCAGATGACAGTAGATTGTGTTCCTGCTTTGATGACTTCCCAATGACAGCTGCTTTTTTAGGTTCTACTACCTTCTGAGACAGCGGTTACAAAGGGTGAGACAGACGAAGTACACACACACACTGGCTTTTATCTACTAGCTTCTAACACGTAAATGCAACATTTACAGTCACTGTGATACTGGATAATAGCACTGAACTTTGCATTAAACACAAATATGGCAAACCTGAAAACCGAATCGAACAAGTTGCCACCACCCTGTATTATCCCTATCCTTTATAACACCAAAACAGTGGAAAGTTGGCAGGTAGACCCGAGGCACTCAAACCCAGGAAACACCGCACCTCCTGTGCACCTGAATGTAGATTTATGCGCTCTTCTCTCTTTGATATTTTGCATTGATTCTAGTTCGCCGAACATCGAAGCAGCCTCCTTTAGAGGTCGTATCATTTACCTGCTATTAAAGTACCGTATCGACCCATGACTATCCATGCATCTAGGATGGGCCTATTAATAATGATAATCACGTATTTATACATAAGATATCGGTTCTATTTTCCTCGTGACACTAAGTCAGGCAATTGCTATGCACTTGAATTAATTAGCATGAAACAATGTTACTACTTCCACTATTTTCCATATACAACAAATTTGTGATATCATATGCATAAAATGTGAAGGTCATTTTGCTCGACCTCGAATAATCATGGTACGTAAACAGATAAACCTGCCAATCAAACCATCTTCAGCATGAAAACACCTAAAACGCATGTCCTTAATCTGCATTAAAAATCCTTCTGCCATTAGTAGCACTAGGGTGAAGCTGCGTTTTATGCTGCCGTCTGCGCGAGGCTCCCCGCGCGCTGACAGCCGCCGACACGCACGAGCTGACGCGGTCCGAATCGGCACCGGGAACACCGAACCCGCGCGCGTCACAGCATCGCCCGGCGTTCTCCCGCGTCCTCCCCTCCCTTAAATAATTCACGCCGGCCTCACCGCAACGTTGCCTTACCCAGTCGCAAGCCGTAGTTTGGTCCGCTTGCCTAAATTTCCGCTCCTCTCCGCCCCACGTTTTTAGACCGGTTTCACACACCCCTTTGAGGTAATCGGCTCCTAGCGACAGTTTTGCAGATGACGAGGCTACGGCTCCGAGGAAACCCGCCAGCAGTGCATAGAAGACACCAGGGAACATCTTCTAGGTGCTACTAAAACCACAACAACTACCTAACGAGATTTCAGTCCCTCACATTTCTTAGCTGTACGACTATGAGTATATACTGTACTTCCTACCTATAGCCGCCCATCAGCTACACCAATCAAATTACGTCGTGCCAATAGTCTACGTTTCGGGCTATGGGATTGTCCTGCTCCTGCGTAGTTATGGGAGTTGGAGTTTATTTTTTGTTGTGCAGTCACGCTCTTGATTATTTCTATTAAATCACCGGATGTTCACTTCACGGATCTGATTCATATGAAGAGCTTTAGCGAGATTGAACGAAAATAATATCAATGACCCAATTCCTGTATTCTATGTTATTTAAAATTCCAGTAGATATCGATCACAAAATGAAATAAAAAAATAAAATGAAGACCCTCCTAAACTTTTTAATTCTTTGACATTCTTAAATGTGTATGCACAAAAGCATCAGCAACAACGGAACGTTGTCGTTGAGGTCATCTGAAGGACATACCTTAAATTAAATAAAATGAACCACATAACAAAAGATTACTGAGGGGTGTCTCAAGAGCAAAATTATCCGAGGGACGCGGTGGGACCTCAGTTCTTGAACTCATTAGAACTCGAATTCTTCGAAAAAAATTACCTAGAACTGAATCTGAATCTCAGAAGGCAAACCGTGAACGCCGACCTCTCTCAGAGGAAACAAAAGGTAACGCTTCAGTCTCAGCCTCGCATTCGCTGCGATAGTATCGTGCACGTTTATAGTAGCTAAACACATATATTTGACAGTAAAAATACATTTAGACAATGATAGACAGTATCAGTAATTATTATTATATAATAAAATACATAAAAATAAAGATATTTTATTCTTTTAATATTAATATACATTTAATTATCATATTGTCGTGCTGACCGGGGACGGAACGGAGACAAAGGTTCAGATGTCAGGGTATTGGGGAATACGGGGTTTAATTACAGGTAAGGGAGGCAAAACGCAGACGGACAATACATTGATCGGACTGGGGAAACAAACTGAAACGCAAACCAAATACAAATACGGGGTTAACGAGGGGCGTGGCACACGGAAGGAGCGGACGATCGGAGCAGGACACCAAATAATTGGTTTTCCATTATTTCTTATGGGGGAAAATTCGATCACATCTCGAACTTTTTAGGATTCGATCCGTAGTTCTGAACGGATTAAATTCGAGTTCTGAGGTACCACTGTACTTAATTCAAGAGATGAACAGATCCACATAGGCGCGCACACACAACCTACATAGATCGAAATTTCCGTGTAACTGAGCTATATAGTTATGCACGTTCTTATACGTTCAAGAAAGGTACACGTTTGTAATTGAACTTCCTTGAATTCTGTTGGTCCTTGTTTCACTACTGAGCAATACAATATACTACATTTAAAGTAGTCAGATTTAATCGAAATATTTCGTCAATCAAGAATAAAAACTCAGACTTAACGTACCAGGATAGAAATTAAATACTAAACTGACATCTACGAAACCATGTCATAATAGCCGTATTTTCTTTTAAGACGTTTCCTGCATAAACAATGCAACGGATCGAGACGTACATAACGTAGGCAGTGCGCAGCTTGCGACGACTGCTTGTGATCGGAAGGTCGCTGGTTCAAATCCCAGGGTCAGAAAGGTTATATTGTCGTTGGACCCCTGGGCAAGGCACTTAATCTCCAACTGTTCCGGGGACTGGCTGGCCCTGCTTTGTCTGTTGGTTCTTTGATACGAACCGAGTGACATATGTTTGACAGCCGCTATTTCTGTCGTTATGTCCAAATTCCACTAGCTGCCACACGAATTCCCTTTACGCATACACTAGTCCATCTTATACTATAGGCGTATCTATATTTTTCTCCATTTTTTATGATGCTTGACATATTGTTCAGAAGTTGCCTGTAGTGTGGGCCTTTTGCACAAAGTATTATTTTGGGTTATGTTACACTGTATTTTAATTACTTATCTAATTTTCACTAAAATGTCTTTTGCACAAAAGTTAATTATACTTCTTTTTTATTGTGCCAATAAAATGTTTTATAATATTAAGTGTTGCATTAATTGCATTAAAGGTAAGGAACTTAATTTACATTAAACATTTCATACAGACGGTAAATTTAAAGTAGTAAATTCACTGACAAAGCAGAACATCTACGGTGTCACATTGAATAATATTTAGAATGCAGATGATAGACATTGGGTCTGGCAATAAGAATAATTTAGTGCCACCAAATCTAGTCTACACCTGCGAAAGGAAACTACATTGGTGGGATTCTAAGTCTGAATCTGATCCAAGTTTTACACTATCATTAGCGACCGCTAAATAAATATTACTCCTTTCTGTCGTCTGTCTTGCAGGCCTATTGATTTTCTGTCTGCATTACATAATGCGTTAACATTAATGCAAACTTACTCAGACTCTCAAAAAAGGATGCTAAATTAATTTACAGACTGATAGCTTGCTGCTTAGGGGTTTGAGGGAATGGGAGATGATGTAGGGGTCTTGTAGAATTTCTTAAATGATACCCGTTTAAGTTCTGGATGATTACACTCAGTCAGCGCTCTGCACAGAGACTACACTGCCCAAATTGTTAGCTGTCTATTGTTATGATGTCTTAAACTACAAAGTAATACCAACTGAAATGAAAATTTCCACTGGTGGCAATAACGATTATTAAAAAAATAATAAGGTTTAAACGGCATTTTGTATCGTAGGACAATTACATAACGTAATTAAAGAAATTCTGTCCAGGGGGCGCGCAGTACCCTCGGAATGTATGCCCTCACGAACACGCGCCTCACAATCAATGTTGATTGTCTGGGCTCATGTTGATGACGGTTTGATGACGCATTTCTGTACTGACGGTTGCAGGCCAAGGCGCGACAGGTTATTTACGTATGTGTTTTGCCCTCAAACGCTGTAGCATAACGCTGCAAAATGAGCAAGAAAGGAAATGTATCTTGGGTGAAACCAACAGAACCTTCTTTTCTGCGTAAATTCAAAAATGATGTTGGCTATAAAGAAGGACCAACAATCGATACAAAGGTAAGGAAATAAAGCCAGTGTATGATAGCGTGTATTTAATGTTGTATTTATTATTTGAAATGGGTGTAGGACAGGTTGTTTTATTTTATTAATTTTAGTAAAGATTCACTAATTCATGGATGTTTATAGTTTAATTCACATTTAAAAATTGCTGGTTTTCTTCCGTCTACGGTCTAGTTCAATGACGTTATTTTTAAGTACTTACTACAGGAACTCGATTGAGGTTTTTTCTTGTCTCAGAAAGTGGTGATGCCCACGTGTGATGACGACAGCGGGGACGGGGACAGCGACCGCGAGGACGAAATGCCACAAGTCGTGGTTCTGAAGGACGGCCACCTGACTGCGGACGAAGTCAAAAATATCAAAGCCAAGAATAAGGCCCCCAAAGATGGCGAGTCTGCCGCTCATCCATCCTTACTCCTGTCAGATGTTTGTTATACTTGAAGCCAAGGCTCTGCTACTGTGCTGTGGTACATTTGTCCGGAGTGTCCCATCATTGGGATCAGTGTTTACTTACATTCACTTATGTAATATTCTGAGTCAGGCACCACGTAGATTAAATGTCTATTGAACATATTTCTTGTTGAGGCTTAATATAAAATAAGGAATATACCTTAGTTACTCCACAGGTCTTACTGAATGCTTACTAGATGCTTCTAGGCTCATTTTCTTCTTGTACCTATAGCCCCAGAAGACAAGCCACCTGAAGATGGTAAGATCCTGTTCAGAAAGCCGGTGAAACGCACCTCAGAGAAGTTCCAGGGCATCACTGCCAGCTCCAGCAAGAAGAAGAAGAGCGACGATGTCAAGAAGGAGGATGATGTACGGAAGAAGGTCAAAAACAGCAGCCTCCTGTCTTTTGGCGGGGATGAGGAAGAGGACGATTAGCCTCAGCACAGATTAGTCTATTAGGCTATTTAGACTGCAGGACTCTGACGAAGGGAAGGGAAGGGGGGGGGGGCTTGGTCAGGTTTGACCCCAACATCTCCTTCATCTTCATCGATTTATCTAGTCTCACACAAACCATGATACTCTTGTCACCTTTTGGTCACATTTTGTAAGATGGCTCCATGGCTGGTATGTTAGCATGTTGAACATCTATGAAGCCTAACCCCTTTTAGAAGGAAGCACTAGCTCAGTTCTGCTAGTTGCTATATTTAGGAAGCATGTATGGTGCTGGAAGTGGCATCATACCCAGAAATTTGAGCTTGCCAGCCACTTTTACCCTTCGTTTGTGGTTGTTGTCTGAGAATGGGGTCCGGAGATCAATCCATCGTCCCTCCTCAAAATCAGGTTAAATTAAGCAGCCGTGGTTGAGGTTCTCCCCTTTAGTATGTAAATGAGGTGTCATAGAGGTTAATCGATAAATGCAACAGTGGGAGGGAGCACCCACATTTTTCTGTGTTGGTTTTCATTCTTCTCCTCCAAAGTTTTATACTAAAAAGTACCATCATTCTAAAAGGAGAGCAAGGGTTTCTCCTTGAATCAAGTTATGGTGCATTATCCCATCCAGGCTTCCTGTATCATATTTTACATTACGGAAATGTTTCATTGCATAGATAGGTCTATTTTCTGTTCCATGACAACAAAGTACAGTCAGTTTGATACAGAAATCTCACATTGCATGTCTTGATAACCATTCATGTCGGCTTTTATTTGTGACTGGGTTAGATATGAGCTTTATTTTTTAAATCTCCCTTTTCCACCATTTATAGAGGATCCCTCCCATTGCATTTTACCGTTTCATCTCATTTGGTGTGTATATACATGTCAAAGCTTCTACAAAGGAGCTGACCACTTATTGTTTGGGTTGCCGTTGAAGCAATGTGAATTCTTACTGTTTGTTACTATTTTAAGGCATTTAATCGGGAACTTGGTGCGATTACTGTAGCATGTGTATGTGAGCTGTTGCATCTTAATAAACCTTTTAATTGAAGGAAAAATAATGTTGGAGAAAGTCATTCAAGAGGTTGACTTGTTTTGCATTTACCATTTCAAAACTGGAACTGACTATTGGCTTTGAGCAGCACTTCAAGAGGGATGGGTGCAGGAGAAGTTCTACAGATTCAGTGTTCTGCAAATTTCGAAATTCAGAGGTGTCTGATAAACCATGTACACCTCTGTCTTTGCCCGTTTCCTCTCAGGGTGGTTCAGTGACTTCTGAACACAGGACGCTGATATAACACATTCCTACATGGACGATCAAAGTAGGACCAGAGGTAAAGAACAAATATTCAAAGGATCAACAAAAACAAACATTCGGGGTTAAGATTCCAACCAAGTCGATTTTAATTTGCATCACCAGAAAGGGTTACATGTTCAGTGGCTTTTTATACATTAGAGTACAATGATTATGATGAATGAAGCTTAAAAGACACATGAGAAGTGACATTCAAAGTGAACTAAAAGGCAACCGTAACGCAGGAAGTACCCAAGCCCTCATCTGAAGAGTCTGGTGTAGTTTAACTCTGAAGAGGAACACATGTTCTTTGCCTGCTTGCATGAAAACAGAGAGGCTTCTGCCTCCTAGTGAGCTTTCACAAAGGCAGGCTGAAGGGTACTCAGCGTTGCTGAGCATCTCCCGGAGTGCCATTTTTCTGTGAGCTCTTTGGCTCTGATGTCGCCAGTCTCCCCAATTGTGAAAGACGAGCTATTTTGGGTTAAGCCTTACTAACACTTCCAAGTGTTTCCACCAAAAGACATGGGGGGTAGGATTCGTAAATCACTCGCTCTTTTCTAAGAATGCCATGGCACTTGGCAGGATGCCGGATTATATTCCATAATACAAGCCGCGGTCCCAGCCGTCGTCCTAAGATGGTACCGCGTGGGTGCCATAGTGGAGGCACCTGCTACAGCTTCTGGTTTAATGTCTCTATCACGTCTTTTCCTCTCAATCATCTAAAAGCTTATGCGATGGCAGAGTGCGTTGCGGCTTTTAAAAACGATACAAGATTCTGAATTCTTCAGAAGGGCTGAAATGAATAGCAATTAGTACAAAATTAATCAATCAACTAAAGATTAACGCAAACTCTCCCACACTCAAAAAAAGATGCTAAATGAATTCACTGCCAGGCATCCAGCTGCTTAGGGGTTTGGGGGAAATGGGGCTCGGAGTAGGTGTGTTAGAGTAAGACCTGCATTTGCAGGGTTGCTTAAAGGGCACCGGTTTCAGTTCTGGAAGACTACGCTGAGCCAGTGCCCTGCATGGTGCTTCACACTGCCATCTCTTTATCCTCCAAAACCAAACCTGAGTACCCTTGTCATAGCATTGTTTATTGACACATTCTAGGTTCCATAAACATTCCAGAATAATATCAGTAATGTGTCAATGACAGACCAAGATTAAAATACTTTAAAAGTAGCAGGGGAAGGCAGGTTAAAAATATAAAGCGTTAATCACTAAATACAGTCTTACTACTAAAATATGACTGTATATACTGAGAATCAGTACAAAAATACTAGATGATAAAAGACCAAAGGAGCCTAACACAAAGCAGGCATGGGTGGTGGAACGAGATGGGATTATTCCATGGGAACCGGACCCTGGTGCAGATTGGGATTTTAGGACCCCTGGAAAGGACGCCCCGGTGATGCCTGTAGGACAACTTTAAAATACTGTAAACAGTCCTAGAGGCCATGCTTTGCATCTATCCCTTTATGTTTTTACTCCCGGCATTAAAACACCATAGTTACAGTAACCATTATAAACACAATATGAAAACAGTTATTAAAAAAGTAGCTCAGGTTAATATACTTAAGAAGAAAAGGGCAGCATTTCACCTTGTTCCCTGTGTAGTCTCTCAGAACCACCTTAAAGAATGTTTAGTTACCCGTGCTATTTTCAGGAAAGTGTGTTTTACCATTCTGACCAAAATTAGACAGCCGTGCAAAATCTCTGGTGGCTGGTTCAGAGCCAAATGATGTTTATAAAGTATTTTTTAAAAATTAAGAAAACAGACCCAACACCATTTTTTAGAAATTAACTGAAGTGAAAAAGTGAAGCAGATGCCCAAGAGGAAAGAGGGCAGGTCCAGTTTGTTTCCAGGGTGGATGCGGGGGTTTGAAAGGCACTGTCTACACACTCAAACTAAAAGGGCATCCCCTAAACCCAGGGGTGGCGCTTTGAAGGGGGTCTGCGCCTGACTGGTTATACTGGGCTGTTGGGAGTGGTGTCTCCTCAGTATAAACAACCAAACATTCTCCCTTTAGAGGACTTTTCAAAGCGCTCGGATATCACCCTGGTGAGCCCTTCGTAATCCAGTGGTAGAGCTGTGGGCCCCTTCTGGTGCCTGCTGCAGGCATGGAAAGAGAGATGGGTATAGCAGGGTAGCACCTGGGGAGTACAGAAGATGTTTACAAGTGTTCTGGGTGGCTTTGAAGGCAGGAGATCATGTCCTGCACGGGCTTCCCTTCAAAGCAGATCTGGTAGACGGCAGTGAAGAGCGGGAACCTGGGGAAATGTGCAGAGACAGCGACTGATGATAAAGGAAACAAGTGTTCCAAAAAGAAAGGTTATGGGGACAGACCTGTTCAAGGACTGGCACATGCTGCCCTCTGGCGGCTTGGGAGCCCATTATGGGACAAGTGACAATACTCACTTGTTCACAAGGCCCTTCTGCTTGAGGATGTGATGGACCTCAGCTGCGGTTGCTGGTCCTTGGAGCTTCTGACCATTGAGCATCTCCTTCTCCAGCTCCTCGATGCTCTGTTGAGAAGGGGAATGAGCACAGACAAATGCATCAAAAAGCCAACCTTATATACAGGATACCCTACTACCCTCTAAGCATCTTGATATCGTGGACATCCAGCTCTTATAGACTAATGATGCCAGAGGCAATGAGATAAACAGTTTAGTGGTTGTGATGGGAATTATTCACTTGTGGGTGCAGATCACATCCCCCGGGATGGATGGGTGGTCGGATAAGGCCGAAAATGAACATTTTTCCTGCGTCACAGACTACACACTGAGCATGAACTTCTCATCAAACATAAAACTTCACATGCCATGAGGTTAAATATCAGCCAGCCTAAGATGAATCATTCAGGCAGGCCATTTCCTCTTATTTATAGGACAGTTGTCTTTTGACAGCTTTCAAACTGGCCAATTTGACGATTCACAATAAACTGGAACTGTGTTAAAGATTTGCTAGCATAGCCCGTTATTCTCATGAGAAAAGTATGCTTATAGACTGCATTTTCGATTTCAGTCTTTAAACACAGGTAGCATACATCCCCCTCCCCCCCGGAGCAGACCCACCTTCCCAGAGGTGACGAACGCCTCAGAGACGCGTCGATTGCGACCCCCGTAGCAGGTGGTGATGAGGTCGGCCACGCCGCAGCTCTCCAGGAAGGTGGCGGAGGAGACGGTGCTGTTTTTGCTGAAAAGCCGGGCAAAGGAGATCATCTCCATCAGCCCCAGCCGGATCACTGCCGCCTTGGTGTTGTCGCCGCAGCCCAGGCCATCGCAGAAGCCTGCTCCCACTGCCACGATGTTCTGCGGGGAGGAGTCACGGTCAAGCAGAGAAACCAGTGTGGAAAGCCAACATACAGAAGAAGAAGAGCTGGCTGGCACGAAGGCCCGCCTCCATCAGGGAAAGAACCTCATTGGCTAGCACTTCTGTCAGACAGAATCCTTGTCACATATCTGATGAGTTCGGAGTTGAAGCCATTTTGTGTCATGCTCCTACGAATCGACCTGTCACAGCCAAGCAGACATCGTTCAAACTTTCTTAAGCTATAGTACAAAGCCTTCAGCTGCAATGTTGCTGTAATTCTCGGCACACAGTCTTGTCTTCCAGTGACCTCGCACACTGCTGGTTCCATTCTCATGGCCTGACATGGTGGAACACCAGGGATTTTTTTGGTCATTAGCACGGAAGCCAGAGAGGAAGACTGTCGAAGAGGAGTCTGTGTGTAAACGAAAGAGGCTTCTGACTCAGACCACCTTAGAGTACCATCCTCTTGCAGTTTAGGATGCCAGTTTCACATGCCTACAGTGAAATAAAATTGTACACAAAGCAGTTCTATTTTTAGGCATGCATTTTAGGAAAACGAAGGATATCCCTGGATACTCTATCCACGCCTGGCCGCTGCCCCGAATGCCACAGCTGGTCCCCTGCTCCTCAGATGACACGTGGCTGTCTGTTGGGGACTGATAAGGGCAGCTAGCCACTTCCTCCTCAGCCTGAACACCAAGCTGACACCCACTCTCTGAGTGGAGCCACAGTTAAAATCATTTAGGAAACGCTGTTATCTAGAGTGGCGTTACCCAATCCGGTCCACGAGGACCCATAGACAGTCCACGCTTTTGCTCCCTCCCAGCTCACAAGCAAAAATGTGGACTGTCTGGCAGGGAGTTAATAGGGAGCAAAAACATGAAGTGGCTGTGGGTCCCTCAGGACCGGATTGGGAATCACTGATCTAGACTGACGTCCATTCATCCATCCAGATACTTCAATTTTGCAAAAGCCATTTCAGTCACCCTCCACTAGGGTACGGCAGTAGTGATCTGATTTGCAGGCTCTCTTCACGCGCCAACCGCCATGCATATGAGCTGTATGCAGCTTTCCGTACTCGGCTCAAGTTTTCCTTCACCGTGAAAATGCAGGTCTTTTTTCCCTCCCTTAAACTCACATTACAGCTCTGGTCGGTTCATCAAGCCCATGCGAGTACCTCTACGCTTTTTATAAACGGATTTCCGTACGCTTTGCTCCAGGCTCTGCGGCTCAGCTTTCCGGCACCTTCTGGCGTGAGGTGGCCACATGGGACTGTGGTGTGCTGCAGAGAGAGGAGGAGCCGAACGAGAACCCAGAGCCTTAATGCCAATGAATTCTGTTCACGGGAACAAGCAGCCTGGAGATGCTACTGTTGGGTCTCTG
>JAODUD010000134.1:24150752-24162552 GCA_026784285.1 Stomatorhinus walkeri
GGGGGGGTTATTGGTGACCTAGTGGGCAGCATTTGAAGTTCAGTCCTGTTGTCAGAAACCACCGTATAGTCAAATGGTAGCGTAGCAAGAAAGTAGGGTTCCAAACGGGCGGAAAATTTCCAGAAACTGCATGGGAAGTTAAGCAGGGGAGTTTTGGAAATATTACACGTTGGATATTTTCCAGATGGAGTTATAGGGAATTTTTGCGACTTAACAGGAACATTCCCAGAATTTTGCAACCCTACAAGAAAGTGACATTGATTTCCAACAAAGAACCTGATATCTGGTGCAGCAAATTTGTTAAAGTACAGGCTTCTGCTGTAGAAATTAACACAGTAATAGTGTGGCCCTTGATCATAGCATGAAGCTAGTTAGCTGGATCTATTTCCATCAGAATGGGGGAACAGGAGGTCAGAGAGCCAGATCAGGTGTTAGGAGGCCCTGTCCAGGGCCAAGGCACTGGCAAGAGGCAGGCTGTCACCTTGAGGGCCCCGCAGAGCTCCACCGTGTCGGCGTCTGGCACCACCGTGATGCGGAAGTTGGGCGTCTGTAGAAGCTCCTTAAACAACTGCCCGTTTCCCATGATCCTGCTGCCTGCGAAGCAGAAAAGGGAGGTCAGTCTTTGCCCAGAAAAGGAATCCCTTCCTCCAAGGGGCAGAGGAGCTGAACGTCGCCTGAAGAGCCATCATGCTACAGGTAGTGCCACATGGAATGTGCCACCGTGCGCCCCCTCCCTTATGACCCACCACCCAGAGGTCCCCAAAATGGAACTGGGCTGATATCACCTGCATGGGCCGGTTTTAAAGACCAGTCACCCACGAGAGTCACCCATTTTGCCATCATGTCACAGCCATGGTCTAGATGCACTGTCACTTCTTGTAGATGGGAAACCTTTCCTTGTTCTATAGATGCCTTCCTGTCAGAAGGCCAGCACACTCAGACGCCCAAACATACTGCAGAAATGACTACCTCGAAAGGAAAAAAAAAAAAATTCTGGCATGATCCGACGTTGGGCAGAGCACTGGCCCGAGTCCCAGAGAAAGTACGCGATGACTCATGATTGTGTGGCATTCTACGATTCCACGAGGGGCTCCCCATCTGCCGGCAGGTACCATGCCCCCCTCCCAGTTGAGTAGCAGCTCGGAAGACCTCGCCTTTCATTAAACAGGCTCGACTCCACACACGGGGGCCACTCAGAGAGCATGAAGGAAACACAGGCCTCTTACAAAAGGACACAGGGACCAGTACAGCCTGGGTTTCAGCTGTGGACTAGAACAGCAGATGTCTAGCATGCCACTTAAAGATACTGCTGGAGAGCTGCCAAGCGACTGATGCTTATTTAGCACTGCTAACTGAAAGCACCGCGACCCAAATACTATTAGCGCAGCACTGATAACCATGGACTGCTAACCAAGACCTGCCACAGTGAAAGTCCTCACCCAAATGAAACTCAAACCTGCATGACTTCAGCTATAACTTGCATTATTTCCCAGCAAATGCGGTTCTCCAAGTTCACGATCGGCCATTATTATTGTCAGGTCCAAACCTGGATGAAAGAGGAGGAGGGTTAGGCATCGGGCCAGCTACCGCATCCCGGAAGA
The DNA here is from genome assembly GCA_026784285.1 of Stomatorhinus walkeri. NCBI lineage: Eukaryota > Metazoa > Chordata > Actinopteri > Osteoglossiformes > Mormyridae > Stomatorhinus > Stomatorhinus walkeri. The sequence continues at coordinate 24,152,354 of JAODUD010000134.1, forward strand.
GCCCCTAGCAACGGAAGCCATAGCAACATAGGTCTGGATACCTCAATCCTGGGAGAAGACCTGCTTTCACCATGAGATTTAAGAGATGCTAGGGATGGATTTATCATGGTCTATGCAAGCCTGCAAACAACATCACCAAGAACGCCCTGTGCTGGAATCCCCAAGGCAAAAGGTAAAGAGGACAGCCAAGAAGCATCCAGGAAGCCCTGAGGCCGTCAACAGACAGGCTATAGCTGCAGCCAGCTGGAGAATGATGTCTGGAGAGCCCATGCTGGTGGCCTAAACCCCAGAAGGGGCGCCTCCACACTGCACGACTATTAAAGTTCATTCTAAACGACATGTAATCTTGTAATAGGGAGTCTAGAAGTCGTTATGGTTTATACACGACTGATCAGAAACAGGGGGAGACACACTGCCCGATCTTTCACCAAGAAAGATCCATGTCTTGCGCTCTCATTGTAGCTTATTGTCAGCCGTGAAACATTCACAGTCAGCATGCGAAATACCTGCCTGGCATCTGTGACGCACTGGCGACTTCGTCCGTTTGCGCCTTCGAACAGTTCACACATAACAATCTAACTGACTTGCCTCCTCTCTGGGGGGTTTTGTCTGCGATCGTCAAAAACTGTCGGCGAGCAGAAAATCAGGGCTAAAATCGCGTAGCGTGACCTCAGCTTCAGAAGTAGCACTAGTTAGGGTAAGCTTACCAGACGAGTCACGTGTTAAGCACACCAATCAACCTCTTGTTTTGATATGGGTTGACACCATCACTGCTGCAATAGCGTCTCATTGGCTAACTGAGTTCTGCTAACGAAATGAGCACTGCTAGTCCTATAGAAGTGTATATAGAAGCAGGATTTTAATCAGTAGGCCAGCAAACAGACAGCAGAACAGTTCAATCACAGACACCACAAAGTAAAAGCCCAGGCAGAGAGTCTGAATCCATCTGTATGCAAGAGGACTGGATTCAAACCAGTGACCTTCTGGTGGTGAATAAAATGCCCTACGGCCCACTTCCTTCCCAGCCACGTCATCATGGTATCTAATATTTCTTGGTATTCCCAGGCTACAAGACCATGCTGTTCTGCAGAGAGTGATCTGCTCACGTCATGGTATGAGACGGTAAGTGCTTTAAGTGCCGCTGAGGTTACCGCGGGGATGGGTTCTCACCGATCGTGGTTTCGCAGAACTTCTCGGCAGCCACCTCGTTGGCGATGTTGGCGCCCATGAGCACACTGACGTCGATGCCCATCTTCTCCCTGATGATGTCAGAGATGAGTCGCAGGCCCTCGGGGCCCTCGTCGATGCCCTGTTGTCAAGGGGAACCAACTGCCGCTTCAGACCACAAACTCATAATCAACATTCGGAAACAAAAAAACCACATTCAAATCAGCTTGGCACCCGTGCTACTGGTAACCATATATGATAAAAAAAAATAACCGTAACATCAAGAAACTCTTAATAGGGCTATTTCAGGGTCTCATTTTAGATGAAAGCCACAACACCAGCAGTCTATAATTTAATCTTTGCATTTTCCTCTGAGTCAGGGTGTCAGACCCATTTAGGTGTCGGATCAGGCTACAGATCAGCGGATTTAATGAGGGCCAGAGTACACTTGGTGTGGTCTTCATCAGTCTGTACATCTCCAGTATCTTAATGTAGCTTATGCTAGCTAGTGCATGCTATAAAAATTCAAAGCATGATAACCAATGTGCTTAAATTAAATTATAGTAACGTGTGATGTTAATACCGTGAACTGCTGCCCGAATGCATCAAACCTCTAGATTAGAATAGATAAGAAGCTTTATTGATCCCTGGAGGAAATTCTAGTGCAAAAAGCAGTAAGGAATGAGGAACTCAAAGTGCAAAGAAAGTCCGCATAGCACGAACGAGTAAACGTGGTGCAAACACATTTTAAACAGAATGCTGAATAATAGAAAGTTATTTGATATTAATGAAAAAAATAATAATAATAAATGAGTGGCATGCCAATAGGGGGCACTGTGGAGCCTGACAGCCACATTACCAGGCATACAGATGAAAAATCCACTTTTTAAAGAATGTCACACTTGCCACCAGTCACTCTATGAAAGCACTGTGCTCTCCGAGATGTTAAGTATGTGCCTGAATCACGCCTAGAGATGAGGCTCAGCTCTCGGTGTCATGCAGCACCTGCAAGGCTGCAAGCAGCCTGACCTGGACAAAAGGCTCCAAGAGCTTTTACCTGAGCAGATATCCTACATGATCAAGCCAGTAAATGGTTAACCTTAAAATATAAATATCTCAAATATTTATTTGTTCTCAAATAAATACCTGTTCTTCCCTGCCAGATCAGCAATACAAGGTTCTATTTACAGTCCCAACCCAAACTAGTCTAGCAGACTCTTCAGTCTGACCCCCTAAGCACCCCCCATCAAAAGGCCCTTGACCTGTACTGCCCCCCAGGGGTGGGAGCAAATCACTTTGCTTTTCTCTTTGTTGTGCGTGAAAACTCATAAATTTCACTTGAGGGAACACTGTTAATAAATAAATAAAAATAACTTGCCTTATGGAATTAATTTTGTTTCTAATTTGAGCTTTTCTTCATAAAAATAGGAATCGCCATATTGCTCTCTTTCAGGTCCTCTTTCAAACTGAAACCCAGTCACTGGCTGACTGGTCTCACTGTGCTGATGAAGCAGAGAAGCCAGAAGAATGAAAAGTTCCAAGAAAGAGGCCATGTCCCCCCCACCACCCACCGCCCACCCTCCACCACCCTGGTGGTGTGTACGGGAAGATGTTCTGGGTGACAAAGGTTTTAGTGATTCAAAGGTAAATATAAAGGCATTCTGAGGTCAGACTGGGCCTCAGTAAGTGGCACCTGCATACCGTCCTGTAATTATAGCAGTCAGCTCATTATGATTGATTTAATGGTGTGTTTTAATCAAACTGATCCTTAGAGTCCTCCAGACAGTTCATGTTTTTGCTCCCTCCCAGCTCCCTGCAAGAGAGTTTTGCTCCCTACCATAAGCTGAGAGGCAGCAAAAACGTGAGAGGTGCTCCTCATTCGCACATGTATGTCACTATCCCCACACATCGCTCAATAAACAACAAACAACCCCCGCCCCCCCCACTCAAGCTGCCACAGACCTGAAGAATCTGGGTCATCAGCTCTGCGGGGACGGCCCACGGAACCTCCAAAATAGCTCTGTAAATGAAATATTCACCAGCGTTCCCACTTCAAAAAATGGGTTGAGCTCAAAAGAACCTGAAGAGAACCTGAGCCAGACAATAGTGAGCCCTCTCTGCCCCGTCTACTGGGGTGTAACATGCGCCGCACGCACACGCCGCATACATAACGCAGCATGCTGACAGCTTCCACAAGCTAAATCAACACCTTATTCTATAAATAAACCTGCATTTAATTAATTACTTCAGACAAGGAGTCTCCGAGTCATTTACGAGACTTGACCCAATCCACTGCTATCAGCTGATCAGTCCAACTCAGAGCCTTCAGGCCACAGAGCAGGAAGTCACATGACCAAGACGTGGGCCTCTTTTCGAGGCCTGGATGACTCGAGTGGCAGCGGTTCCCTGTGTCAGCAGGCTACCAGGCCGCAAAAACGTGCTTCTGCTAGCACAGCAGGAACAACCCAGTATTACATGCAGTAACGTGTTTTAAGAGTGGCTGTCACGTGAGGCACATTAACCAACACCCTTCATATCACGCAAGGCAGTTTACGACAAGGCGGCTCCTTCTTCCCCATCCACCCTCACGCGATATCATTATTTCTCTGCCAGAACCATAAGGCAAGTCCTTATCTGTAAAGGAAATGCATGGACAGGTATGATGCTGCCACATTCCACAGTTTTCCAGCGAAAGGGCAGAGCTGAAGGAGCATGCAGGGTCCAGCTATGAACCGTGCTGGTACCAGGTGCTCCTTGTGGGGACGGCACAGGACGAAAAAAGGCAAACACACCCATAGATCCGAAACAAAACAAGGCAAAAGATCTCCAAACTCTAATCCTGTCTTTAAGGGGAGACGGACTCGTCACATTGAGCTTCCGTAGTGTGCGGGAGGGTGTAAACGAAGTCACCTTGATGAGGGTGATGCCTCTGGCTGTGCGGGACACGCAGCTGGCCATCTCGTCGCAGAGCTTGCGGATGAACTGGTGAGGCACCACAAACACCAGCAGGTCGGCGTCCTTCGCTGCATCCCGCAGGTCAGGCACTGCGACCTGGAGATGACAGGAAGAGGGGTCTGGGCTAGAGGAAGTAAACCAGGAGGCCTGATACACGCTCAATTACGGAAAGATGAGGAACCTGGGGATTCCGTGACGGCGGGTCTGCGGCTGATGCCTAGCAGATAAGCTTAGTTCCTACCCCATAAGGGAAGGAAGACCAGTCACGCGTAGATGCAGAACAACTACCAGCAACCCAGTAACTCCAAAACTGCCTCACCCAAGAGAGACACGTTTTTGTACCTTTAATGTTTCCAACCCCGATTCACACCCGTCGATCCACTTTTTCAGACTACTACAGATTACCTCAATAGGTACAAAAATATTTTTTTACTGTACCTTTGATGTATAAACAAAACACAGAAATATAGTGAACAACAGCCTGTTACACCTACGAAGAGTTTCTTTCCTCTTAGAGAAGACAGTTGATAACAGGTTAAGTACAGTCTATCACCGCTGCCTCACAAGGGTCCACAATTACACATGAAAGCAAAGCCCTTGCAGTTTACCAGTGGACAACCTTTACACTTTAATTTCCCAGGAGCATCAAGGAGCAATTTTCACCTAGTCTAGTCACGTTCCTCTGGGGTCTGCTGAAATTTCTCACTTTATTTCTACCATATCTGAGTCTTCCTGGAGTGCACTTACCACGTTCTCTGGCAATCTGTACCCCGGTAGGTACTTGACATTCTCGTGGTCTGTATTTATGATGTCTGTGAGCTTCCTGCCGTTGACATTCTCTTCGTAGACCCACATCTTCACCGACGTGGCAAATTGCGGCAGTTCTCGCACATTGCTGCCCACGATCCGCGCAATAGCAGATCCCCTGCAAGAAACGTCCATTGGAAACACGGAAATCATCATGGAATCCCTTCGCTTGAATTTGCATGTTCAAATATCACAGATGAGACAAAGATGCCATGAAAACTGCCCAGGATACACCCCACCCTGTACATGCATAGGATGGAGAATTCAAATAAATGTATGAACTTTGGATACTACATTATCTCGCAAAAAAAGAAAGAAAAAAAGAGACAACTTTACACCTCACTTTGGCTTTTGATTGAAAATTGACTGTGGATGTGTTTATATATATTTGACATAAATACACATACATGCGTACATATGTGTAATTATATAACTAATTATCATTTGCATTTATTATAACCTAAGAACAATAAATACCAAGGCCTGAATAACTGAACGCTTCAAACACAAAAGCAGGCACCCTGAGCCAATGGTGTCATCGGAGACTCAAGCGACGGGGTATGATTTGCAAAGCGAATGGCTCACTTTCTGTCGTCGTTGTGTTGGATCAACTGTGGACTGAATGTGACGAAGAATGTAACTGTACGGAGACAATAGACTACACAATACACGGTCTACCTCCGCATAATTTGCAGATCGCTTTTACGTGAGAGTTTAAATTGCCACGTATTCACTTACAGATAAACTCACAACCATACAATACAAAAAGACCAAAAGCAATCCCAGCGACGCCGTAGGAACTCAGATGGCACTATTGTGAACAGACCATAGTGTGCGTATTTTGCCGAAAACTAGAAAAACGTTACAGAAAAACCACTCACCAATTTCCCGAGCCAACGATGCACACTTTCAAAGGCGCGGCCATTGTAGAAGTTGACACGCTTGCAGACAGATTAAATGTAAAGGATAAGAATAAAACTATGTTAAAATCACCACCGACAACAAGTCAGCGCACAGCAAACACAGAATAGGAAATTACTACTGCGCGTGCAAACAAGTCTACTGTAAGTGACATCATCATCACGATTTTCGACACCGTGGAGAATTCTGGGAGTTGAAGTTTAAATGTTAGGACCGGGTAAAGATTTGCCATTCCATTATATTCCTTACGTATTAAATGTACATCGAGTGCAAAAGACGTCTCCGACTGCATAGTTAGTCTGAATAATGTACTCGTAGAACAATGTATTATTTAATATATTTTAGCATGCCAATTTTACTGAACTTAATGTTTTGGAATCAAATATGTTTCATTCCCATCATTGCTAAGCTTGCATGTCTGCAATGTATTTAGAGTCGGTAGTAAGCACAGGTTTTATCATTCTGCTGTGGGGTGGTGTTTTTTTCGCAGTACGATACAAACCCACGGTAAATGCAGCTGCTGTTACTGGAAGTGATTTTTAGCGCGTTGAATGTGCATTTACCATGCTGGTGCATTTCTGTCAGATGCAAATTCTGTGGCGTTTGTAGATGTGTCATTTAGTAAAGTGTTCGTTATTCCGGCATTGTAAATGGTTCCATAATTTTCCCTTCCTAAGGATGATTAGTGTAAATAAATTGTGTTCAGTTATTCTTTGTTAACGATTAAAGGGCAAGTTGAGAAATTTTGGACTTTATAATTGAATAATGTGGAACACATATCGATTTAAATTAGATTTCCGAACTATAAATTAAACCACACATATCTTGATAAACTATTACAGCCTACTAACACCCGGTAAACTGAATTTAGATTGCATCCAAATATAGTGGGTTCTTTTTTACTGTTTGCCCCAGAATGTCCTTTTTATTAGTTAAATACAAAAATGGGTAGAATTTGTAATTTTTTGCATTCAACGGAGACATGAAATATCGACCAGGCTGTAATGCGTGTTTTTCCTAGATATAAAAATATGTAGTCCTTATGCAGTCCTCTAGCGTCGCAGTAAAACAGCAAAGACCGCCGAAAATGATGAAGATTCTGATGAAGAACTGCAAACCAGCAGGCAGTACAATATGTTAATCTCAACGTCATCGCCGGTGCAAAATCCACGTTTCGGGTAAAGGCGGTGGCGGCGGAGCCCCTCGCTTCAAATGTGAGTGTGTGTGTGTGCTGTCAAATGGAGCCCCCTCCCAGCGCCGTGGTGATGTGAAGCTGCTGGATCGTATTGTAACACGGTATCCGGGTTGGCGGAGGAGTGGTGGGAGTGACCCCAGCGGTGATTTCCAACGGAGGGGCTTCGAAACAGAAGGACGGTGTCTCCACAGCCGCAGCAAGCAAGAAGAACGGGCTTCGACGTAACTGAGGGTGATGAACGGGAGCGCGTCCGAAAAAGCGAGCCATCCAGTCCGAGCAGTATGGATTCTTTTTTAAAGTTGTTCATTTAACTCAAGGAACATTCGCTACTCTTGCACCACTTATGATTTGACACGACACCAGTAACACGTTGCGACCATGGAAAAGGCGTGCGGCGTCCATTCGGGGGCTCATAAAAGCGGCCCGGGATCGACCTCTTCGGATCGCGGGAATTCGACGAAGAAGCTTGGGAGAAGCGGCTCCCACACCCCGAGCTCGGGAGCGGGATCAGGCTCTGCCAGCAGCCCCGCTGGAGGGGGAGGCGGCCGTGCAGGGACAGCGGGAAACAGCGGGAGCATGCAGCAGCCTAACAGGCGGCACCTGGAAGGAGTGCTGAGCAAATACACGAACCTGCTGCAGGGCTGGCAGAACAGGTACCGGTCCCCGATCGCACTGAAAGTGGGACCCCCGGAGTTGCGTGCACGGTTATCCTCCGCAGAGTTCAAGCGTGGAGATGACGAATGTCCAGCGTGTGAAATAGCCGTTTAAATGCGTCCCGTGACTGAAGCGACAGAATCACGATCGTGTTACGTGATGTGCTCATGGTCATGGCTAACGCGTGTGGGACGATCACGTTGTCAAAAGGTAACATTTGTAAATGCAACCGATCGGCCGGCTGCGAGTGAGCTGGCGGAGCTGCGGGCGCGCGCGGCGGCTGTGTGGAGGCTGTGCATGCTGCCACGTTTACCGAAACACCAACCCCCTCCCCAAAAAAAAAGGTGCGTGGGTGAGATCGGAGGTTAAGGGGATACCCACGAACATGCTCCCGGTACAACCAGGAAAAATGGTTCGCGCAGAGTAACTAAAAACCTTTCTTTTTCCATTTTTGAGGGCATCGACGAATGCTTTTGCTTAAATGGAAGGCGAGGCAACTGACCCTAACGTTATCCAGAACACTAACTAGAGTTCCTGCACGCAAACTGCGATTTTTCTCTTTTGGCAAAGCTTTAACTTATTTGAACAAGTCAGCAAAAATACCAGCGCTGACCCTTATACTCTGTTAGGCAGGAAGAACTGTTAAGCAGTCAGCACTAAATAATGTTCGTGCTGTATTTATAACTACAGCCATGTTTGTTATTGGATTAAAGTCATATGCTGTTGGTCACTAGCACGAACGTCACCAACCACGAGGAGAAATGGGAGTAAATAAAAAATAGCCAGTCTTTTATGTCAATAACGTGGTGGGTGTGTAGGGCACTAAGGACACGGCTCGCTGCCAACTGTTACAGATCATGTGGCCGGTCTCTTGGAAAATGTTTATCTAATGGAGGTTAGAGCACAGAACCCCGTGTAACCGGATTTTTGGACTTGAAGGGAGGGTTTTTCTAGCCCTCGGTGTCTGGTACTCTATCAAACCGAATTGCTCCTGTTGCTGCCGGCTGGGGTATCTTGTGATCGCACAGTACTGATGGATTGGCCGCCTTTGGATCGGTTTCCCCGCGTGTGCTGTGGTCCTCCCTGCCGCTAACTGGCTCTCATCCAGTCTCCCAGACCAGGAGGGCTTCCAGTCTTTAAGTGGTGTTGGGGTTCGATTGGGGTTTTCCCCTCTAGATCTAATACAATGTACAGAAGTGCGCTTGACAGAGAGTAACACCCTCACATGAAGAGCCAAGCAGAAACGGCTGCCAAGGTGATTTAATTATTGTAACCGATTTCCACCACGTCATTTGTTAGTCCCATTTAGCCTACGGAAAATTCATCCGATAGTGCTAGTATTTCAACAAGAACCACACACAGAACACCTATATGGCAAAGGTTTGCAAATGGATTTCGCATTCAGTTTAACGTAAACGTGTTCAGTTTCTTTCTGTGACACTTTACTTGCACTGCGCCACTTGTGTTTAAATTGGGGTAACTATGCACGGACAATTTTATAATATTAAAATTGGGTTGCAGTGCAGTAATAGACCCTCGTAAGGGGCTCCGTTTGACATCCGAGCAGATGGTGGAGCTTTATTTTATTATTTGGCTACGGATCCGTTCAGGTAGCCTACTTTAGAGAGTCCCCGGAGCCGACTAACCTACTGGACCGGCCGGATGATGGAGGGAGCTCACTTGTAGCTGGGCTGGGACGCGACAGTACAAGTCATCCATCCGTTTGGGAAGGAAATGCCACAGCAGGCAGTCAATGAAAGGCATAAGGAGGGGAAAAAAAAGCTATTTTCCCTTAAATGAGCTCTGCTTTTCAGTGATTGTATGGCTGCTATAGATGAGTTATCCCGAATGCGCTCGCGGCTGTGCAGACCGTAACTGAATCGCCGCTCCGCTTAGCGTCTCGCTTATCGGTGTCCGTAACTAAATTATGCGCAGATTGGGCTGAACCGTGCGTTATTGAGTACGTGTCTGCTCTCCCCTCAAGGATCGATAGTAATATTTTAAAGTGCAGGAAGACAAATTACTGATATACCTCCAATACCCGTCTGAATTAATCAATATTAACAAGCTGATAAGGGGGAAAACACAAGTAGCAGGCATAATGCGTCTAAACTGAAATAGACCAAATGTGTGGGCACCTGGAATGTGATTTAACAGGTCAGCTGTGTAATTGATATCTCTCTCTCTCTCTCTCTCTCTCTCTCTCTCTCTCTCTCTCGCATGTTTAAAATGGAGATTTTCTAGCTTTGGGTTATAAGTATTGGATGTGCCAAAGATCAACACAGACCCAGTTCCTTTTGCCAGTTGCAGAACAACAAACTACCAAACGGTGTCCATGTCATCACCAGTGCATGGGGTGTATTTCACTTTTAAATATACTAATTTACAAAAAGGTTAATTACCCAGATGGAGTGGTGGAAATGAAATGAATCTACACGTGGTGAAAGGCCATGTGACTCTATTGCCATGATTATAATATCAGATCAAAGGACAACAGGGT
>JAODUD010000134.1:24170852-24181371 GCA_026784285.1 Stomatorhinus walkeri
CCCCCCCCCCCCCCCCCTGCCTGCTATCAGGCTGCTGAGGGTGAGTACGGGGCCTCTTCCTGAAGTGGGCCAGACCAGGCCCACAAGCTCCGCCTCTCTGTGTCCTTGATGACTGACAGCTATGTCTTCTGCAAGCCTTTTTTTTTTTTTTTTAATGAAAAAAATGAATTTGCTAGTAACTCACAAGTTATGAGCTGTGAGTAGCTGTCAAATGTAACAGGGAAGAGCTTTGATGACCTACAGTGTCCTGTGTGATGTTTGCAGACTTTGCATTTTCTTCAGTATTACTGAAGTGTTGGTTACGAGGACAAGCAACATCCTGGCCACGAGTTTTCTTATTATTCTGAGTGTCAAGCCGCCCCCTTATACAGCCATATAACAAGGGTGTGCATTTTCCACCTCTTGGACCTCATTGTCCTAGTCACTCATATATTGCTTTTGGACTTTGAGTGTTTTAGGTGGGGATGTGCCAAGATAACCGTGTGACGCAGGAGCTTGGCTGTGATTGGCTGGTTCATCAAAGCCCACCCCCTGCAGAGGGAGGGGAAGTCGGTGGTGGCCATGCTGGCTGGACCACATAAAACACGAAACGAAGGAGGCGGCTTGATGGAGTGGGAGAAAATTACTCACAATCGATGATAGAACCAAGTGAATAATAGGAGGGGAAAACCTTAATTTCTAAGCTCAGTTTAATTATTTTGTAAGTCACGTGTGGTTTTGATGTAGAAGTTGGACTGTACTACAGGTCCGGCTGTCTAGTGCGTCTTTGGTGTTTCATTCTATTCCTGAATAAAAGCATGTGAGTGTGACTTACAGCCTCAATGCTTGGTCTGGCACAGCTTTCCAAGAATGACAACCATTAATGATCGCTTCCATCCCTGAGTGACAGCCGAGTCCTTTCCAAGGCGTCGTCTTTCACAGAAGGCTCTTAACTGGACACTCCGATCGCCCTTATCAGCGCAGCTTACGCCGGCGCGAGCAGCTCCCTGCCCGACGATAACCTTTGCCGTCGTCCGATTTTAAATACTCGCTGATTCTCACTGCCGTGCGGAGATCTACTGCAATCCCTCTGCCTTAACCGCGCGGAAGCAGGTGGGGGCAAAGTGTGTGTCAGTGCGATGCTATTTTTAATTTTCCTCCTGGCCATTATTAGCCCTCAGAGGGACAGTTTTCTAAGAATTGGTTTTATTGTGCGGAAAATATGGAATTACTTGCCTGATGGGCTTACTGAGCGACTGACCTCATTCATTTGTAACCAGGAAGTCGGGATCACCAACATGGACTTCCTGGTATTGATGTGCCACTGGTCTGTCTTAACAGAATCCCCAGAAAACAGTTTCAGTTTATAATGAGCTTAATATTGCACATAGGACAGGGAGGGTCAGTTTGGTGTCCGGCATCCATGATCTACGCCCCCCCCCCCCTCGCTGTGGCTGGTACCAAAGCTGTTATATCTGCCACGGACCTGGAAATTACAGAAGCTGATCTGCTGTGAAGTTTCCGTTTGATCGAAGAGGCTGCCTCATCCTTCGGCCTGCAGGACACCCCTTATGGATTAATTATCAATCAATGCAACGCGGCTGCCTGTCAAGCCCAAGATGTGTGTGTGTGTGTGCGTGCGACATATGCGTGCGTGCGTGTGTGTGCGTGTGAGCCAGAGCGGATGTGACTAGGCTGACTTTATGTGTGGCTGACAGACGATGTACATGTGAAAGTCTCGAGGCTCTCTGGTGAGCTATAACCCCAAAAGTGACTGATAACAGACAAAGACATCCACCGGATGGCTGCTCGCTGCTGTAGTGTGTGAATGTATCCCATCCTGTCTTTCTTTTTTCCTGCTGCAGAGCAGCTCATTGACTTGTGGTTGCCATTGGCAGCGGGGGGCCAAAGTGCAGTCTTTGGTGAAAGGGCTCATGGTCAGAGATGTAATTTACAATGTTGCTGACAGATCGGGAATGAGGTTCTTGTCAGGACCTTGCCTCTCGTCTCCAGTCCTCCAACGTGACGGCTGTGACCTTAACTTCCAAAGCTGCAGCTGTATCCTGGAGAAGCTGGTGCCTTGGTCTGTTAGGTGACTATCATCTGATCAGTGACCCGTCTCATCCATGGAGCCAGTGATTCTAACATATCAGTCTTACTGGCTATCTGGTGCCTCCTTGCGTGTCCAGGACAGGATAGCGAGCTCCAGCAACATAGCTCTCAGCGTTCCTCAATATACACGTCTGGGATGAAATATTCTTTCCCAGAGTCCCATGGTGCTACATTTACACATTTACTAAACAATATACTACAACAGACTAACATTTATACAGTGATAGACGATATGCTAAGATCCCAATAAAATCGATTACGGCCGTTGTATGATATAGCATCTTGGTTAATTAATGTAAATCCCTTTAGCAGCACAGATGAATAACAAAATCTGAAGTAATCAGATTTAGGAGGTATTACATGTTATAGCCAGTAGGGGGCCTAGTAGTTAAAATGGATTTGCACCCTTATCTTCTGTTTAAAACCCTAAGGGGCAAACTGCTGCAGCCTGGAGTGAAGCACTCAACCAGAACCACTTAAGTAGACAATCATGCTTAGAAGAGCAAAAGACGGCTCATACCACCGAATAACACAATGTAATGCGTAATAAATGTGATGTCATGTGGGGGGGGGGCGGCGTTTTGCTGTTTATTTAATTATCCCCCTCCCCCCCAAACAAGCCAAACAAAAGGAAAAGTGTGTTGGCGGGGTCGGGGTGTGTTCTACAATGGGTTGTGTCCTCACTTCCCTGGAATGAACGTCCTTCTCTTCCAGTATATCGCTTTTTCCACTGCACTTCTTTTTTCCAGTTACATGTCACCAGCTTGTTGTTTTATGTATTATATTAGCATAAATTCTTTTGTACATGTATTTTTTTTTAGGTTTCTCTGTGAAGCATCCTGCTGCGGAAAAAGCTCTTTTCAGTTTAATAATTTTGCCTTTGATGGTGTGACTTGGTATTTTCATTCCTTTGTGTCAGTTTATTAACGTGTCATTTATTAACCCCCCCGTCCCTGCTGATGCTGATAACAAGCACAGACTCACACTATTGCAGCTGATGGTCCTTATCTGATGCTGGTCCAGTTGCACGGTCCGGTGCTCTGGTACTTTCTCACAGGCGTCTGCGGCGTGTGGCTCAGTCACTGGGTCCTTGCACATCCCAAAGTGCGGCGAGGCGTGTTCTACTTCAGGAATTCTCAGTTTATTTTTCTCTTCCATAAAGAATGGCACCGCAAGTTATTTCCAGCCCTACTAAAAGTCTTAGTTTCTTCGGAGTTCAATAGGCTTCTCAGACGGCCTGTGACGAGCCGTCAACCTGCCCACGGTTTTACTTTCCGCTGCTGTTTGCACCTGGGACACACGGTGGTTGGACGTTGGCCAGGAATGACTGTCCTTGCCTCTTGGTTTCCCCTCTAGGTACTTCGTGTTGGACCCGGAGCTGGAGCAGCTACAGTACTTCGTGAACGAGCCCAGCCGGACCCAGAAGCCCCGCGGCTGGCTCCCCCTCGCCGGGGCGTCTGTAACCCCAAGTGATGAGGCGCCGCACATGTTCACCGTCTACTCGGCTAGCGGCGAGCTCTACAAGCTCCGAGGTAGGGGACGCCTTCCTTGGGCTCCTCCCTAATACCCCCGCACCTCCTTTATGCCCTTCCTGTGGGGGTGCCAGTGTGGGTCATGTGGATTTCAAAAGGAAGGCCAAGACGTTACAGATTCGATGTGAAAGAGCCTCAGAAACGCTCAACTCTGCCGTCAAATCTTTGAGAAGCAGCTTCATCATACGTACGTCATACAGTGTAAAATGGCACCTTGTCGACTTGGAATGGATGTATCTGCTGAAGCAAGCAGGGCAGAGGGTTTGACGGCAAGAATCTCAGGGCCCAGATTGGTCTGTGACAAATGCTGCCGAAATGTGACGCGACCTGCTAATGGATCCGGTAGGGGAGCATCAAAGCGTAGATGGCGGTTCTGGTGAATAATAGTCGTCTGTCATTTTGGGTTTTGATGGCAGAGAGCCATGCCCGACAAACTGGACCTCAGCAGATACATGACCCAGTCGAAGACAATGGTCTGCAGTGAGGGTCTTGGGGCCGATGTCCGCAGTCAGTAGGTAGTCTGCAATGCCTGCTTGTGGGTTTGCCGGTGTTATCAGCTTAAGGATTGACCTTCCAAGCAGTGCAGGTACTGGGCTGGCAAGAAGAGATTGCTATTGCTCTCAGTGTCAGGTTGCATCTTTAAAAGCTCTATAATCACTGTGGAACATGTGTAGCTGCTTGTCCACTATGGGTTGTGTTGTAGAGCAGATCCCTTCAGCCCTGAGTGATCATCCCTATGGCAGGTGCAGCATTTACTTCTGTCTGGTTGGGATGTGTTCTGGCCCAGAAATGGTCCTCCTAGTTGCTGGATAGGCTCCCAAATGGTGTTATCCTCCTTTGTGCCTGTAAGAGTTCCTTCTTACAGTAAGACCTGATTCCCGAACGGTTCAGAAACCTCCCGTTTCGGACTGCATGATACCTGTCCCAAATGGTCCAGCGATGCCCCGACAACCTGCCGAGAGAATTAAACATTAGCTTGTTTTCCCTTGTCAGCACTCGATGCCACTACAGGCATTTCCCTCAGCTTGGCTGAGAACTTGACTTTGGGATAAAGAAAAACGGGGCCCTGAGGGATGTCTGTCGATAATTCCTTAAGGGTCCTGGGACGGTGCCATGAGAAACCAGTATGGCATGAAGTGAAGAGGAGCGCGGCTGAGCCAAATGGCGCGTTTAGCTGGCCTTCCGCAAGTTTGGCTGCTCTCTGCTTGTCTAATTACCTGCCTCAGGCAGTCAGCTGTGTGCTGTTTGGTCTGAATGACAGTACCAATAAGACAGCGTGACTGCCCTTGTTTAGTGCATGGGTCCATAGGGGTTGTCGTGGAAACTCTCCTGTCTGGTACTATCTGGGAAACTAAAGTTTGTGGTTTAGTGATAAAAGCTTTCCTGTTTTTCTGCTTTGAGAGCTGGGGGTTGTAGGGGGTGGGGTCATCAGTGCAGCTCTCTCACTGACACTGCAGAGTCAGCTTGTGAGGTGGGTGTCCGGAGTTGCAAATACTGCATCCAGAGCTAATGAATATGGAGAAGTACATTCCGGAAACATCCTCCAACATCGTAATGAATCAAGATTCTAATTTGGTTGAACTTGAAAAAACATGTAAGGCTGGTTTTAGTAATGGATATTCCAGAATATTCCATTCACCCCAAAGTTTCTTGGATGCATGGAATTGCTGAATCATTGTAACCCTACTGTAGTAGATTCCACGAGCAGAATCCTTGGTTCCTAATGAATATGAACGAGAAGCTGTAGGATAGCTGGGCTCTGTCAACCAGAGGGTGTCAGAATGATGAAAAGTGCCTGTAGTCAGCATCTGAGGCTTTGGAATAGATCTAACCTTCTTTCAGAAAAATATTCTCATCGTGTGTCTCTTGTGAAAGTGTTTCAGTTCAATGACTCAGCGTGCTGTCGGCTACCACGGAGTAAAAATGAATAGACAGCTGCTGCGTCGCTGTCACACCAGAAAAGGGACGTCCCCAATTTCTACCCGTCGGCATTGGCATGGACTCGCTGGCTCTGGTTTGAGAAGCCTCCTTGCCCTCTGTTCTGCCAGCTGTACAGTTTCTAGAATGCCCGCATGCTCAGCCCATCTTCCAGCGTTGTCCAATCAAGTAGGAGCAGACGGCCTGGCCTAAACCCCCGACTTGAATGGTGATTGTTCTGACTTGGTGTCTGTTAGCTCCTGTGCTAGGTAATCCGTGGACTGACGTGACAGATTGCTTAATCAGTCTACCCCACTGAGGCCTGTTCCCACACAGTAGGTGTGTATAGCACATCGTCATCGCTCAGTCAGCAGCGATGGCACCTGTGCAATGTGGCTGTAGCTGTCGCGAGGCCGTTGACCTTGTTCTCGTACTGAAAACGGAAGGGTTCTGTAATTTATGGCCCTCTTAGGGAATCAAGGCATCAAAGCAAAACTCCACTCACAGGTTATGGTAACACGAGAAGTAGCCCTTGAGCAACCACACACTATTAATTAGAGATGGCGCGATATCATTGTTTTATAGCCCAATCCCAGTACGGATATTAAAATTTTGATTATCTGCCAGTAGTGATACAAATCCAATATTTTCCCCCTTTGTCGATTACTAAATATTAAATGAGATATTTGCACAGCAAATGTGATTTATACAAATCAACTTGTTTTATTCAGTAACAAGTTTTACAAAAACGAACATGAATATTTCTCTTAATAAATACAAATTGTGCGATCTGTTGGCAAATTAAATATAATAAAGACAATTCATTCAAAAGTCAATCATAAATACATGACCCTATACCCCAACTAACCATTTCTAGTTAGTATGCATGAGTTTCCTGTATAAATATATAGTACTGTATATGTATAATGGAGCCAGAAAACTTAATAATTAACCAAACTTTATAAAAAATACAGACACCTTACCTTAGGGGTATTGATTTCATGTAGGCAGGTGAGAGCGGGGGTGTCGGCCAGTGCTTGGCTGGTGTTACGGTAATACCGTGTACATACATTGCCGGGGGGGTTTGCTGACTGGGCCTAGAGAATAGTGGTAAAATTTGAGGTGAGTTGGCAGTACTAATACCTGTTGCTGGCTAATTTTACCACCGTTAAATAGCAGAACGACCGATTCCCATAACATTCAGCATCATTTGCGGGCGTCAGTGAGCTGCAGTCAGTTTGCAGGCGACTCCTGGTGGGATGTCAGAATGCAGCTCTGATTATATGTAGTTTTGTATAAATGTATCCTGTGTTCAGACAGAGAAGCCCGGACTGGCCTTACATGCACTGCACTCTGTGCTTTTGCCCTTTTCTTCCTTCGGCATAAAGTACCTCTTCAGATTCGTGAGGGTTATGAGTGAAAGATCCCTGCAAATGTGAAAATTCATAAATAACACCTGGACACATCTAACCTCAACCCATAACAGCCTGCTTGTCTGAACGATAAGAATATTTATTACCAAATTCTGAACAAACAGTACTGCACTGTGTATTTTGCATGTCAAATTGCTTTGTCATTAATTATCAAGACCTTTTTGTATAGCACACAAACAATCTAAATTATGCCCCTGTAAGCTACTGTTGTACGCGCTGGAAGCACTACGTTTTGGACTCATTACAAATGCAAAAATGAGCTACCTATCGAGATGTACTATTGAGCCTTTTTGCGCATGTCGCAATTCCACCGTTTGGAGGTTAGGGTTAGGGGTTTAGAATTAGGGTAAGGGTTAGGGTTAGGGCTATCAATTAGGGTTAGGGGTTTAGAATTAGGGTAAGAGTTAGGGTTAGGGCTATCAATTAGGGTTATGGGTTTAGAATTAGGGTAAGAGTTAGGGTTAGGGCTATCAATTAGGGTTAGGGGTTTAGAATTAGGGTAAGAGTTAGGATTAGGGCTATTAATTAGCACGACAGTAGCCTAACTCGACAAAGTAGCTCAACTCGACAGAATAACGGCACTAAAAAGCCCAACAGTTACCGTGAGAAACGTGACATTTCACAGTCACTCAGACAAAGACGAGCCAAGCCAGGATTTTTAATATTAAAATTATAGTCTGCCCTTATACTAACAAATATTATGTATTACTAATATATATATATATATATATATATATATATATATATAAAATAAATATGTGATCCAAATCATTTTCAATATTGCTTTTGGCTTACGCGTCTCCTACGAGTGTCTGCGATCTTTCGGCAAGCTCAAAGAATATCCCCATTTAATTGTTCACGAACAATTCACGAATAACCAAAACCACGAATGTCAAATCGCGAATGCGAAGGGGGCTTTACTGTATTTCCACACCGCTTCATGATGGCTCCGACACGTGTGTCGCTGAACAGCTACATCCATCACGTGTGTCACTTCTGTGTACCGTATGTCGCGCAAGGGTTGCAAGGAGTTTCGTGATTCCTCAGGCTAGACCTCTCTGTGATGGAAAATTTGCATCAGCATCTTACTCCATGCCCCCCCCCCATTATCTGATCCAGCGTTTTTGCTATACCCATAGTGTGTATAAGATCGGTGCCATCTTTAGTATTAATTATTAGGCTCTGTTTTTAGCTGAGAGCTTGTTGGTTTAATAGTGCTGTCAGTTTGCTGTATGGACTTTTGTCCTAGTGACTGACATTGAGATCTGACAGCGTCACAGGGTAGTAGTGGCACGGTCACGTGACAAGGCAACAACTGGCCTCCTGGGTATGTGTTCGCTGCCCTTTCCTGTGATCTGTCGGATTATTAAAATGATAATAAAATGATTTTACTGGACACTTGCCTTGTAGAAATATGTGTCTGTACTTGCCAATCTGTCGAGCTTGTTAATAGCTTCCATGCTACAGCCATAGCAGAGTATGTGAGCCTGTGGATACGTGGGATGTAGTGCCGTGATTAACCCCCCCGACAGCCCAGTATAGTCTGGTACAGCAACGACAGCCGATTGTGGCGAAGCTGAAGATCTCTGCTTAATGCTGGGCCTGGGAGTCGGAGCACGCAGAAAAGCTTCGCCTTTTTTCATTAAATAGCGCCGGAAAGGCCGGTTTTCAGCAGCGCGAGACAGAGTGGGGACTGTCACGCAGCTGGCGGCCCCTTCTGTCTGGCTAAAAATGGCAGCAGTTTCAAGGACCCGGCACCATTACGCGTTCTGGGGTTGTTCATTTTGTCTTGCCGAGCTTTGGTCTTTCAGGATTATTATAGAGCCTGTAGGTCTGCGTTTCGCTGCGAAGCCGAGAATGATCACACGCATAATCACGGCAATTTACCGCATTCTGCAAATGACAGTAGGTATGGATCATAATGATGTCAGTGGCTCTGGGTACCAGGTGCATCTAGATGAGCTCCTATTGTTTGCTAATTTGGCCGATGCCGCGTCCTTTGTTTACGTACTGCGCTGGCCAGGCACCTTTGCATCTGTACTCATAAGGAATGTGAGCAACCTTAAGTGTTTTGATGAATTTATGTTGCCTGCTACATTGGAATATGGATTTCCCTCCAGACACACGCATCCTATTTTCAGAAACATTATAGTTGCATGTGTGTTTCTGGGAAGGAACCGCCCACTTTGCAGCATCTTCCCACTCCTGGTAGATGTCCTGCTCATCCCTGCACCTTTCTCTGCTCATCAGTGTCATTGCCATGTGTAAGACTTCCCTGATAGGCGTCAACATAGGACGGCGGTCGCCAAGGTCTCCTGTTTCCCCCCCCCACAGCTGCCGATTCCAAGGAGCAGCAGTTCTGGATGAGCCAGCTCCAGGCTTGCGCCCGCCGCCACTCCGACGGCAGCACCAGGGTAAGCACGGCACTCACCCACACGGTTGCCAAGATACCACACTTCCTGTCAGGCTACATCAGTTGAACATGGAACCGGGGGTGTTCAGGCAGGTAGCATCTGGGCTGCTGGTTACGGGGCCCATCTGGAGTCTGCAGCACTGGGGATTATGGGTAATGGGCTGTCACTGCCAACCGTGGAGTCGTTGTCATAGCCCTTAATGGTTTGGGGTTGATCTCGCATAACCATAATAAGGTCTTCATTCCCTGAGATGAACTTTATAGAAGAGCCTAAAAACATAACTATGAAATTTGAACTGATATTTGGGGGGAAAGGACTTTAAAATCCAGTTTTAATACTGTGGTCAAGTTTAGTGTAGGGATGGGTGATAGCAGTGATTTTATTTTCCATCCAGTACGACGGTTGATATTGCCAGGCCAGATAGCAATAGTCACTGCCGAGCCAACCATAACGGTAATGGTGTGCTGTAATAATATCAATATTCAAATTACCAGGTCACAAAATCAATATTTTATTGTTAGAATCATTTCTCAAAATGAAACATTCAATATCAAAAGGACCAGTTTCAATCTGCATTTTCTTAATACTTAGTACTTTTCTTAATACTTAGTACTTTTCTTAGCTTAGTACTGTGATCACGTGGTTATCATATGCCCCCCCAACGCACGCACGCATGCACGCACATATACACATACGTGTGTGTATACACACACACAGGTTTGTAATTATATCTTTGTGGGGACTCCATTCATTTCTATGGGGAAAACTCTAATCCCCACATCACCATGACGACCATAACCCCTATCGAGCCCTAACCTTAACCATAAGTAACCAAAAAAAAAAAAAAGACATGAGCCGTTTGGCATTTTTAGTTTTTTGACTGCATCCACAAATCTTTGTGGGGACCTGAAAAATGGTTAAACAATGGAAAACGGTTTTTAATTACTTAATTTTTTTTTTGGTCCCTACAATGTAACATAAACCTAATACATACACAAACACACACACACACACACTGCACCCCCATTTTATTAGGACTTCTCACAATGCGAATCACTGCCCAAATAGGTTGGCTGGTGGGGGGGCTTGCACAAACCTTTGTGTTTCGGGGCAGAAAGGCTTCGCTGAACAC
>JAODUD010000134.1:24191006-24202621 GCA_026784285.1 Stomatorhinus walkeri
ATCAGCTACCGCCCTGTATGGTTATGCACAATCAACAGGCCATGTCCAGCTCATGCTGAGCTCCCTTAAACACACACACACACACACAGACCTGTATTCATATCTTTGTGGGGACAATCCATTCTTTCTATGGCCAAAACCTTAATCCCAACAATGACAACCTTAACCCCTACCGAGCCATAACTTTAACCATAAGTAACCAAAAATAATACAAGTTTTTTTGCATTTTTGGTTTTTTGATTGCAGTCTTTTGCAATCTGTTATAAGATTGAATTTCCCTGTGCGGGGACTGAAAAAATGGTCCTCACGATGTCAGAATAATAGATTCTTATCATATTGTGAGGACATTCGGTCCCCATAGTGTAATATACGTGACACACACGCACACATGCACATACTGAGACTACGGGGATTGCTGTGCACAGAGGCTGTGATCCTGCACTGAGAGATGTATGCCTTACCCCTCTCCGGAGGACTGTTTGCTTATGCCTCATCACCCCTCCTATGTGCCCCCCCCTCGCAGACTGTGAGCACGCTGTCTTGACTGCCTGAGAAATGCAGCCTGCTGAATGGACTGGCTACATGATGCCCTAGCATTCACGTTCTGACGCTTCAGCCCTGTGCAGGGAAGCAACACCATTAAATCATATGATTTTACATCGATTTACGGTATAATTTCTTTGTTAATGAGTTATTATTCTTCTGTACAGCTCTCTGAATCGTGTGCCCAGCTGTAACTCATTGTAAATATTTTATTGCTTATATGTCGGATGTATGAGGTATGAATGTTGAACGGATGTCTTTTCTAGTTTTACATGTACAGCTGCAGAAAAAATTAAGAGATCATAGCACAATTTTTTGTTTCACACATTTCTCAATTTATGGGTGTGAATAATATATTTTATTTTTGCAAACTGCAGCCTGGTTCTTCCCTGTTTCTCATTAATGAAGAGCTTCTTCCTTGCTTTATGGGACTTCAGTCCTGCTTCTAGGAGCCTGATATGAACTGACCTAGCACTGCACTTCACACCTGCACTTAATGCTTCCCATTTCTGTTGAAGGTCACTTGATGTCATTCTAGGATTCATGAGAATCGGATAAGTTAACAGTCATATCTGTTAATTCACTTCCCCCTTTACCTGGCTGGTTTCTGGTCGCTCCCAGTGTCTCCTGCTTCACCTCATTCTTGTGGACTTCTGTATTAGAAATTTTGAACCTGGAAGCAACCTGCTGCTCAGTGTAACCTTCTGCCAGCAGAACCATAACTAAAGCGAGATTTAAAAATGCAGATTTGTTTAAAAGTATAGAGTGGTCTCTTTTTTTTTTTTGCAGCTATAAGTTGTCTTTTTTTAATTTGCCTTTACCTCATCACACTTTGCAGAGCGCGCTTGGATATATGACGTTTCATGGTAGCCGTGCGAGGCCTGACGCACAAACATTTGTGCTCACGTACCCTTATATGGTGAGACGACGATAAAGAATTCTGATTGGTGGAATCTTGCATCTGTTAATGCCATATGGTGGCTGGAATGCCCCTCGCTAATGTCGACTGGCGACATATGGAGACATTGCATGCTCGTGCCCAACTGCCCCCGTATTCCGAGGCCGTCAGCCGGACCGTAATCGTTCCCCGTCACGTCTCCTCCTTTGCTGAGGAATGACCGCTTACGGCCGTTCACCTGATGTCCCGCTAAATATGCACGGAAGGCCCTGATTAGCCACAGTGCATCACTGAGACCAAGCCAATGCTGTGGATGAGCCAAATTGCTGTTTTTAAGATCTCGCCGCTCGTTCACTTTTTTGAAGATGGCTGAGGATTGCCGTGTGGGCGGCCTGGACTGTCCCCCCCCCCCCCCTCCCCGGGCTGCTTAGACCCTCTCGTACGTGTTGCCGTTTCTGCAACCTGTGGACACAGAGGCGCCTTTGGAAAGCTGGTCAGGGTGGATGTAACATAGCAGCAAGAAGCCGTCCACATGGGCCGGCCTCAACGGGTAAGAAGCGGTGTGATGGACCTTCTCAGCTGTCTTTCCTGTTTCCTGGGCTCTTTGTAACATGCTGGTGCGCAGCAGGTGCCTTTACAGCGAGTCTGATGAGAGCAGGAGTAGGTAAAAATAACAGAAAATCTCATCGCCTCATTTGTAAGAGATCTTTTTTGGAAGGCTGAAGTGCCTCTTTCACGATGGAATATGCCTGGATCTGGCTGACGGTGGAGATTTTGCGAACGTTGCTCTTCCTGTAATGAAAGATAACCGGGAGCGAATGAAGAGCAAGAAATGAAGGGATGAATCTTTCATGATGCCAAGAAATGAGTCAAGAGGAGTGTGTGACCCCATCACATAGCGGCGCACGGACATCCTCAGCCCCTAGGTTGCTGGCACTCATGGGTTTGAACTTGTGACTGTGAGGAACAGATTAAGATGCGGTGTTGCATGAAGGCGGGTGTGGGCTCCGTGCCCCTTTGACCGTTTCTGCTTCTGGATCATCAGTAAATGTCAGCAGCCCCACGGTCCCCGGGGTCTGGCATGGCCCACTGTGACATCTCTCCATGATGCTGGCTGCCCACCCAGCCGCATACGGTGACCCTGCATCTGTCTGTCCCCAACGCTGAGGCTGCCTGTCAGCAGTGGCTCTTCCAGAGATGGGAAACGTGAGCATGAGTGTGACTCTGCGTGTCACTGGTGTGCATAACTCTGCATGTCAGAGGCGTGTGCAACACTGTATGTCACTGGT
The DNA here is from genome assembly GCA_026784285.1 of Stomatorhinus walkeri. Taxonomy (NCBI): domain Eukaryota; kingdom Metazoa; phylum Chordata; class Actinopteri; order Osteoglossiformes; family Mormyridae; genus Stomatorhinus; species Stomatorhinus walkeri. The sequence continues at coordinate 24,193,737 of JAODUD010000134.1, forward strand.
GTGTGTGACTCTGCATGTCACTCGTGTGCATAACTCTGCATGTCAGAGGCATGTGCAACACTGTCACTGGTGTGTGTGACTCTGCATGTCAGATGCGTGTGTAACACTGTATATCACTGGTGTGCGTGACTCTGCATGTCTCTGGTGTGCGTGACTCTGCATGTCTCTGGTGTGCGTGACTCTGCATGTCTCTGGTGTGTGTGACTCTGCACGTCACTGGTGTGCATGACTGCATGTCAGAGGTGTGTATGACTCTGCATGTCAGAGGCGTGTATGACTGTATGTCAGGGGTGTGTGTGACTCTGCATGTCACTGGTGTGTGTGACTCTGCATGTCACTGGTGTGTGTGACTCTGCATGTCACTGGTGTGCGTGACTCTATTTCAGAGGCGTGTATGACTCAGTATGTCAGGGGTGTGCGTGTGAATTAATTGAAGACTATGTGGGTGAGTGATTCCGTGACTCTCTGTCTACACTCCAGAGGGAGGTGTGTCCTGGCGTAAGGTTTCTGGGGCCTCTAAGCCCAGCTACAGATACTCTGTTACGTGCTGTGATTCCAGACGTTTGTTCTCTTCCGCTTTCACGGCACAGCATGTGATCCGTCTTTGGTTTCCTGGCCGCTTGGTGAACCGGCCCCGCCGTCTCCCGGGACTCATCTGCGACGCTTCCCGGAGTTTATGATCTGCCTGATCTTTTGGCGCTCTGCATTATTAACCCAAATGTCAGGTTAGGGGAAGGGCGGCCGTGTGTCATCTGACCATAACCCCACACACAAACACAAATGCCCACATGCACACTCAGACTCAGGGCTGATGGAGGCGTCACTTCCAGCAGGACTGACTCAGGCATTCATTTTTTAGTTTAATGATAAAATGTAGCTGGTTTAGTGATTCAGCTGTTCTGGAACTCAATGAAGGGGTCAATTGAAGAAGTCATTGAAGGTGTAATGCGTCTCGATCGGTGAATGCCTCTCAGAGCCGTGAGTGGTCCTTTCTTACATTGCTGGTTCATTATTTGGAACGGGACCATGAAACAGAGGAGGCTGATGACCTCCCTGAACTGGTTTTTGGAGATGTGTGTGTGTGTGTGTGTGTGTGGGGGGGTGAATGTTAATGAAAAAGGAGAGACTGTGACATATGAATACACCTGGATGGACCATGTCCCAAATAATTTATTCAGCTGTTATGGGCAGAGAGAGTGGAGAGTGTGATGGGGGAAGCCTGGGAAAGAACTGGGCTTCTGTGAAATAGCCACAAGTCATCGCGAGGGTCGCAGTTTCCACACAAGCTAGTGTTACGCCCCCCAGCCAAGAGTCTTGCCTGCCTGATGGTGTCACATTATTAATTAGGAATTTCCTGGTGGACACCCTCAATGTTTTTCTGCACAGTATTCAGCAAAATTCTGCAGGATATCTGTTATTAGTTATAATGTAGGTTTGTGTTTCTAGTTTTGATGGTTGTGTCTGACTTACTAGCGCTACAAGTTGTTGTGCAGTGAATCCATCTTTTGGCTGCGTAGTTCTGTTATACTGGGATAAGCAGTTAGTATGATTTTGAAACCCTGGTCTTCTGGACCTACTTTTTGCGGATCTTAATTTCTTCTGCGTCACCGACTTCTCTGTCCATCCCACATCTGCTTACTCTCCTATAAGGCGTGTCGCGTGCCGGTGATATCCAGTGCAGATACGTAGTCGGGATTATTAATGGTCATGCGTCTGGTCAGGTAAAGTTGGATTATACATGTACAATATAATAATCTATACCACAAGTGTGTCTGGTGAGGTGTGGCATGAGTAAATGGTGTCCTGTAGCTGTGTTCTGGGCTTAAAGCAACTCTGGATGTAATGGACTTTGGATATAACAGACCAGGTCCCTTGAAGTCCATTAAAACTGGATTATACTGTATGAGACTTTTAGCATTTTTACTTTTTTGAATGCATTCTCATATCTTTGTGGGGACCTGAAAAATGGTCCGTTTGTGAAGAGGAAAGCCATCACGATGGAAGTGAAATTAGACATTGTAATGGAATCCGAAAAAGGGTGTGTTTCGACGTTCCTACGACAAAGGACACGCTGTATACATACAAATACACAAAAACATTATATAACTGATATGATAAACAGTTCCACAATCTGATCTTTTTGTCTGATTGAGGTATACCGGTTTTCATTCATTATCCAATTCTGGACACGTGGGGCCATAGCACATGCCAGGCTAGTATAGGACTGAAGAGGTTAGCATAGTACATGTCAGACTAAAGCAGTTAGCCTAGCATGTGCCAGGGTAGTATGGTACTGAAGTGCTTAGTGTAGTGTGCGCCTGGCTAGTATGGGACTCAAACGGTTAACGTAACTTGTGCCAGGTTAGTATGTTGCTGCAGCAGTTGGTGTAGCATGTACCAGGCTAGTATGGGACTGAAGCAGTTAGCCTAGCATGTGCAAGGCTAGTATGGGACTGAAGCAGTTAGCGTAGCATGTGCCTGGCTAATATGGGACTGAAGCAGTTAGTGTAGCATGTGCCTGGCTAGTATCGAACTGAAATAGTTAGCATAGCATGTGCCAGGCTAATATGGGACCGAAGCAGTTAGCTTAGCATGTGCCAGGATAGTATGGGACCAAAGCAGTTAGTGTAGCTAATGTCACATGCAAGGCTCCCACAAGGTCAGACTCCCAGGCTGCTCATGATGCCTGGTCCTGTGTCCTGCTGCTCTCCCTGGTCCCTGGTGCAAAACAGTGAAACACACAGAATTATTCATCATATCCACGTAACGGTGTTTATAAAGTGCAGGAAGATCAAAGCTTCCTTGATAGCTGCAGAAGCTTTAATGCTATGAGCATGACAATGACGATGGCTGGGGGGGGGGGGGTGGCGTTCTCCTCTAAGGATGTCATTTGTGCCTCTTCTTGCTCCTAAATTGGGGGTGTCTCCCAGAACGCCGGACCTTCCCGGCCTGCCGTGCCGAGCTTGCTGTTATGTGCCATTTCATTTCGGTCCCACCTCTTTTTTTGACAGAAAGGTTTTTCAGATGTGACCTAGATTCCCTTTTATGGCAATCGCAGAGCTACGCTCTGTGTTTTGGGAGCTCGGCCCGGCTCGTCTGCACTCTGTCTGCGTATGTGTGTAGGACAGCAGATAACCTAGTAGGTTAACAGTGTGGACTTGGTCTGTTTCACCATGGAGCAGTGTGCTGTCCGAAATTAAGATCAAACGGAGTCAACTTGGCATAAAAATGTCTCTTTTGAAGCCAAAGTTATAACTGGGGCATAGAACAGACTGGACACGTAACATCCACTTTAAGAAAGATGTCATTTAACCCAATTTTTTTCCCTTTCACTTGATTAAGTTTATACTTGGCAATGGTACTGTGCACAGGAGAAGGAAGTCGCCAAAGATAATATTTTTACTTACGAATTATTATAATGGGGGTGGTGTGGGAGATCCCTGATGTTTGGGATCTCAGAGCGGTCTGTTTGAGTTGCCTCTTCCCTTCTGGAACATTCTGGCATTCCTGGGTAATAAATAGCACATATGGCCACCCGGGTGCACGGCTGTTTTCCTGCATGCTGGTCATCATTGCAGCGCTCTGGGGATTCCCACGAATGAGTCAGACTTAACACCGGCACCGTGTTACTAATACGCAGCTAATGCCGCTGCGTCTGCTGGGGAGCCCAAGCGCTCCTCTCCACTGCGGCGCACCCTACAGTCCAGAGGATGAATTACTGAATGAATGTTGGGGTTCTAGTGCAGCAGCATCGCTGAGTGTGAGTGTGAGAGGACTATTTGTGGAACAGATCGTTGGATGACAGCCTGAAAAGTATGAGAGAGCGAGAGAGAGAGAGAGAGAGAGAGAGATAGGTTGAGTAATTGAACACGTTGTGGAGGAAATGACTTTGAGTGACTGCTGCTCCCCCACTCAGATAATGAGTCAGGCAGAGGGTCAGCAGAAGACGCTGGTGCACTCCATAGAGTCGCTGCCGACCCGCGGGCCCCTCTCCTCGCTGGACCAGGACCTGCTACTACTGAAGGCCACCTCTGCCGCCACACTCAGCTGCCTGGGCGAATGCCTGAACATCCTGCAGCAGAGTGCATGCCAGAACACCCACAGCAACAGCCGCGGCCCGCCCACCGGTGAGTGTCCCCGCAATCCGGGGGTGGGTGCTGCCTAGCGAGGCCGGGGGGGGTGATGGGCCGTTCCTCTACCAGCTGGCTGCAGCGCGTGACCATGACCGTCTCTGTGTGCGCGCTCTCAGTACTGTCTCTGGTCTGTCCCTCTTGCTCTGGCAGTTTCCGTGACAACCTGCTGTACCTTGGGCAGGTACGGTCAGGCGGAGCGGTCCCGCCGACCCGCAAGTATGAAACGGCCTCCGTCTCAGCAGGGGGGAGGGGGTCATGTTCCTGCTGGCTTTGCTCCGACACCCCCGTTGGACAAACTCAGCCCTGATCCCCTCATGTGGGGTTGTGGTTGAAAGGCATGGCGCTTGTGACCCAACGCTCGTCTACCCCTCCCAGCCCCCCCCCCCCCCGCGAACCCTAGTGATCCTGCCTCGACGGCGCCACCATGAGGTGAAATGTGCAGCCCTGAAGTCCTCACACTGGTGACAGGAGAAGCAGATCTCCTTTTGCATTAGCGCTTCTGTGACTCCATAACTCAGAGTCGTTTCCTTATCTGAGAGCGGCCGTTCCACTAGCATATTTCTGTGTAAAACTTGTGAGCAGCGTGTTTGCTGGGCGCACATTTAGCTGCCGGCTGCTGCCTGGGACGGATCTGCTGTGTCAGGGTGCTGTCGTGGGGGGGCGTGACTCAGAGAGATGCATTGTGGGTTTCTGGGTGCTTTCGTCGACTAGATGTTTATGGAGCAGGAGGCACTTCGATTGCTCCGAGCCGCCCTCTGGCCCGTTATGAAGTGACTACATTAAGGCAGGCTGATTTACAGAGCTCACTGACAGGAAGGCTGTTGTGGCGTCACTGACCCTGCAGGTTCAGTGTGCACGCACTAAATGTGCATGCAGAGAATGTCGAAAAATGAAATCTTTTTCCGAACTATTTTTATACAATAAACCTCAACTCGATTTGCATATGCAGTCTACATACAGTTTTGCCTACAGAAATCAACCATTTCATGGATGGATGAATCCTTGTGGCGGCATCCGATTTATTTCCCTTCAACCAGAGTGAGGCGCTGTGCCTCTTTAGTCTCAAACAAAGGTGACTGATGTAATTATACGAAATGGAAGAGACAGCCTCGCCTTATCTTTTACCGCTGATTCGCCCCGGGGGCCAGCCAAGCGCACGGATTGGCCAGAACGGAAACTAGCCGACGGCTACTACTTCACATAAAAACAGAAACGGCCTTATAGAAAGCTTGTGGTGTCTGACTGTGGCCATTCTGACGCTGTGGTGCTTAGGTTTGGTACATTAGCACTAGATAAAATTTTGCCAGCTCTTGCATTTTGAATATCCAGTTTAACAAGAAGGGCTGGAACAATTTGCCTCGTTTGCAGTATTCATGCACTTTCATGTGTCCTTAATCCGTTGGCCGTGGTGATTCTCCTCACCCTTGGAGAATGAGTTTACAGGCAGTGTTATGGAGCCCTGTGTTCAGAGGAAGCAGCTCTTAGACGTGGATGTTTTCTACCAGGCTGAATTCATTGATGAGATTCTTGCCATGACCCCTGAAGAGTCCCTGGACATGAACCCTCCCCTTGTCTATCAATCTATCAAGTATGAAAGATGAAGCGACGCAGCGGAGGAGAGATATACTTGTTTTGCTCTGAATCCCTTCAGCATCTCAGATCCAACACTGCCGTGATTGGCTTCCATCCGCGTTGTCTGCTGAATGGAGGCAGACGTTGCGTCAGGTACAGACCCAGTCCTTACCCAGAATTCCCCTGGATCTTTAGGGGAACAGCACTTCTTAACCCAAAATCTGCAGACCACTGCACCTACAAATCTGAAGGTCTGCAGTGCACAAAGGGCTTCAGGAATGTCAGATAACTCTGGCCTCCAGTAAAAAGTGAACATGTCTCCTAGATCATTGGTATGAATCCTAAGCCTCGATGCACCCAACTGGTAGTGCTGATTTTCTTTCCTCTGCATCTATTCCTACTCACTTTTGTGAAGCTCTTACTAGGACAAGCTCACATGGTGGTACTATGTGTGAAAATCAGTTGCTAACTCCAAAATGTAGAATCATAGTACTGCCTAATCTCTAATTGTCTTAGAGGTGAATGAGACTTGGTTATTGAGGGGGCAGAGGTGTGATGTGCCTTTAATTGGGTTGTAAAATTTCACTGCATTCTGATTGGTTAAGGCCGATTTACTATGTGTTTGTGCATGTTGGGTTCCTAAGGGGGTGTCAGAACCAGAGGGATGTCAGGCAAGCAAATGTTCATCAAATGTCCTTTGCAGTTGGGACAGAGGGACACACTGCCTGGGTGTTTCATTTAGCAATAATACTTAAATTATCAGTGTTTTATTTTGATTCAAACCTGTAACCCCTCTGGTTCTTTATGCATAAACCTACAACCCGGCTGCACATGTGCATGTGGGACCTGCTTGATGGAAGTCTAGTCTGGCCCATTGCCTTTAAGGCACTTGTAGCGCTGCTTCTATTTGGATGCCTTACCCCAGAAGACCCGGCAAAGGCCAGACACGACGAGTTGACCCAGGCATGACGAGTAGAGCACCGTTGTGAGACTGAGAGCCAGCCTCTACTGCTATGCTATGCTTCTGGCCATACAGATATGTACACGCCCACACACGCACGCGCATGTGTGCTAATGAAACATGAAACGTATCAGGGTTCTTTTCCTTTATTGTTGGTCTTTATAATGCATATTGCCAACTCTTAGTCTTGTCCTTGGACTATGTGTCTAATGATTATTGTGACCCAGTATTACTCACTGTGACTCTGTTTCCTGTTTGTTTTATTTTTAACAGGAAAATGTGTTTGAGGATCATTGCTTATGTCCCTGTGTCACCCCCCCTGAACAAGATCTCATATTTTATGGACAAAATCCTCACTCACACTATCCTCACTGGCTGACTGCGTTTCTGCCTGTTGCGGTCCAAGCTGACGATTAAATCCCTGTACTGGCTTTTGTCTCAGGATACGTCAGCGGCTGTAATGAACATTTAGGGTTTCGCAGATCGTGAGCCATACACAGGTCAATACTGACCAGAATCAGCTGCATCTTTTTGTACTATTGTGACAATCGACAGACCAACACGAGCATCTTACATAAGGTTTTTTTTTTTTTATATGTCGCTTCAATGCCATGTATTTTTAAAAATTTCTTATTCTGGAAAAATGACAGCGTGAAGCTCTATCTTGGGTTTGGTTGAGGTCTGCATCTGATGTCACCGTGTTGTCCTGTCATAGTTCTCACTACATGGAAAAATGTTGCAGTAAAGTACTATAAGGCAAGACACCTTTATCGTCGATGCAAAATCCTGGAATTCTGTGGGGCAGCTCTCATGTAATCTGGGTGAAACTCTCTGCATAGCGGAGATAATGATCAAAAAGGCACAGTGGCTGGGAGCATATAAATAAAATGAATAAATAATAGGAAGTAGAATGAGTGTATTAAAGTAAATTAAAATTATGACTTGATTAAATTTGTGACTAAAATAGTTAGCAGCAATATTCAGTATGTAGCAGCAATATATAGGATAACTGTAGCAGCAATGGGTAAGTTTACTATAGTGGGGGCAGTGGGTAAAGGGTGATGGGTGGGATGACTAGGGGGGTGGCAGACGGCATGACTGTAGCGGGGTGATGGGCGTAGATGACTGTAGCGGGGTGATGGGCGTAGATGACTGTAGCGGGGTGATGGGCGTAGATGACTGTAGCGGGGTGATGGCTGTGACTAGCGGTGATGGGCAGGATGACTGTAGCGGGGTGATGGGCGTAGATGACTGTAGCGGGGTGATGGGCGTAGATGACTGTAGTGGGGGTGATGGCTGTGACTAGCGGTGATGGGCAGGATGACTGTAACAGGGAGTGATGGCTGTAGTGATGACTGGTAGGATGACTATGATGCCGTAGTGGTGACGGGAAGGATGACTGTAGTGGGGGTGATGGTTGTATTGGTAATGGGCAGGATGACTGTAGAAGAGGGGGTGATGGCTGTAACAGTGACGGGAAGGATGACTGTAGCAGAGGGTTATGGCTGTAGTGGTGACGGGCAGGATGACTGTAGCGGCGGGGTGATGGATGTAGTGATGATGGGCAGGATGACTATAGCGGGGGGGGTGATGGCTGTAGTGGTGACAAGGATGACTGTAGTGGGGGCGACAGGATGGATAATTTGTAACTATTACAATAACAGCTAGATGCCCTGAGAAGGTGGTGCCGTCTGGTTCATTTGGGTCTGTTACCAAGCGGGGCCTCTGTGTAGGAGGCCAGCCTGACTGTTTCTGACCCTGCCCCCCCCATTCTAGACGGTGTACCCGGATGGCTCGGTCCAAAGTCACCGTCAGCAGAGGAGCAAAAGAACGACACCCGCACCCCCGTCAGCTGGTCTGCTGAGCCGTCCCCCGCCCTCAGAGGCAAAGGGCTGCACAAGGGTTCTGAGGTGAGGCCGTTTCCTGTTCCCGGAGTAGAGGATTGTGGGAAGGTGGTTAACATATGAAAACCTGCATTTTGTTATGGTGAGTTTGTGTATATATTGCAGGCATAATGATTGGTTATTGCTTTTGGTAGTGGTTTGTAACTGTGTCCCCCAGTCTGTTTCAGTGGCTTTCAGTATTATTGTCTTGCAGATGCTCTGGGGATAAGGTAATAGACACCTATGGGTGTCACCTATTGGTTTGGTCACCATATCTGAAAAAGGATATTGTGGCCTTAGAAAAGGTGCAGCGTAGGGCCACAAGAATGATTCCAG
>JAODUD010000134.1:24231533-24251993 GCA_026784285.1 Stomatorhinus walkeri
GGCACGTGACAGCGGCACTGAAGGACGGCAACATGGACAGCGCCACTGAACACAAGCGCCGGCTGGAGGAGCGGCAGCGCACTGAGGAGCGGCAGAGGGCGGCCGCCAGCACGCCATGGAAACCAAAACACTTCGTCAAAGAGGTGAGGATGCTGGCCCGTCTCCGAGGGCAGAGAGCATGTGCAGGAGCTTCTTCTCCAGGTCTTTGGTGGACAGCCAAATGTGGTTAAGCCATTACAAACCAGGAGCTGAACTACTTCATCAAGGTCTGGTTTAAGTTCCAGGATGTTCTGGTGTTCAGCTATATACACACTATTCCTGGCCGAGCTCCAGGCCCCCCGCCAGGGAAATGCTCCACTGTGTCCCCGTTTTGGCACTGAAGTGGTCAGAGCAAATCCGCTCTCCTGGCTGACAGTTCATTTCTCCTTCGGAAATGAGGATTTCGGCTCCCACGACGCAGGCGTTCGACTCAGACGCTAGGCACCAAATTACATGTCAAAAATGATTCGATGTAATGCTGGAGGGATTAATTATTTGCCAACATGGGAAACACATTCAGTTTTTATTGTGCTTTGGATTGACGTATCTATTTGTCCCGTGTGCAGGGTGAGGGCTGGGTTCATCACAACCCCCTGTGGAAGGCGCACTGATGCGACAGCTGTCTGTCTACCCTGCTCTACAAGTTGGGCGGGACCATGGACTAAAGGGGGAGGAGCTGCCGTAAGCCCAGAACACACCACCCCCACACCTCCCACCCCCCCCATTGGGTGGAAACCTAAGGGCCCAGGGATGACACAGGGTACGTCCAGAAGAGCCCCTACAGACTACTGAACACACACTGCTGGTGTGAGAGACTGTCAGACCGGGAAGGGGCGGGGCTCTGCGTCGCAGGCGGGATCATTGGTAGAGGTTTTTTAGCCTTCATTGTAGAGTCTCTATTTTTCACAATTGCCTAGACTTTTTTTGCACACTAAAGTGAAGAGCCATCAGCATCTTGTGCACTATGTTAGCACGTCCTTTGCGGGAATCTCTGCGGAGGTGGAAGTGAATGGTAGAAGAGGGAGGACGACAGCGTGTTGGATGATGTCAGTGGAATGTACCCGGCAGGCTGGACACCCAGCCCGGCGTTCTCCGGCCAGCCCATGCAGAACTCTGGCCTGCAACTGGAGCAAGATACAAAGCTCCACCAATCAGCTTGCTGAGTCACGTGACCCAGCTGTATCCTGCCAGTGGGATCTGACCTGTTTAAGTTAAAGGTCAGGAGTTATAGACGTTATCTAGAAGAGGAACAATGATCTTGATTAGGCCTGCCTCCTTTTACAGTGATCCCCCTAAAATCAGTTAATGTTGTCTGGATGCATTAACAAATTAAACCCAACAGGACTGACTCAATGATCGTGTAATAATTTTGTCACTTGACAGGTGCATTGTGGGGCAGTGGTGGATGTAGCTGGTGCTCGCTGGTTGGTGGTAACAGACAACAATCCATAATGCCCATAATCCAGTTTGAAGTTAGTCTGCTTCCTTTCATTTGCTATGGTCACCCTGGTCCAGGAGAGCCCCCTTGTGAAATAAACATGGAACTGCAGATTTTATGTCTGGAACTTTGGAGACAGCTAGCAGGCTGAAACTGGAGCAAAATATGTATTCAGTATTTAGAAAAAAGAATGTGATTCATTCATACATCTCTGAAATTTTAATGTATTGACCAAGTATGTTCCTGGAAACAATCAAGTATGTCAGCAGCGACCAGCTGAGTGGACCAGGACGAGCCGTGATATCTACCGCTCAGCGGCACACAAATGTAACAGCACACACATGGAAAACCTGTGTGCTGTTCCTGTCATACTTAACTGCTTTAGCATTACGATGCCTTGTTGTGTCAGAATGGATTTCTTTCTCCATTTGTCTGGTCTTCTCGCCGGAAGTTGTCCTCTTGTCCGCTCTGTGTCAGACGGCGGGGTTAAGACGGCATTAAAAGCCAAGATTCAGCGTGTCGCTGACTACCTGCTGCGTTCCGTGTTTTTGTTGAGTTTACGCTCTTCGGGGCCCCAGCTCAGACCATCATAACACCACAGCTGACCGTTACTCTGGATTTTTCAGCTCACCAAAGTTTGTATGGAGAACCTGCGAGGAAGCCAGTTCCCGCCGTAGACAGCCTCCTTTGGCAGTCCTGCGCCCCTTCGTGAAATCATTCTAATCCTTTTATTACCATCTTGCTTGACGGGTGGTGTAGTTATAGCACCAGGTAAGATACAACACCTTTTGGCCGACTCACGACATGTTAGTTAATAGGGTGCTGCTAATTGTGTGATTGTTCATTGTCAGAAGGCCCCCCCTGGAGAGAAAACAGAACTGACTCTTCCGTTAAGGGACAGAATATTCTTGGCTTAGTCGCAGCAATAGATGCTTCACTATTTATTTTTTTGTTTTGGTGTCCAAAACCATCCTGCGTGTAACTAGGGTAACAGACACAAAAAAAGCAGAGAAAACCAAGCATCATATAGCGCAGGCGGGGTGAGCCGGCCCGGCCCTGCTGCTGCCTGCAGGGGGCGACAGAGATCGAAATGTGGGAAGCCAGGCACGTGGGAGGTATGTGCATTAATCAGTTGCCATCTTGCTTGTCATCTCCCATGCACGATCGTTGACCCCCAAGCACTGTGTTTAAATCTGGTGTTTGATAAATTATAATTGCGGCAAGGATCACTGATGTGTACAGATATGTGTCACTATGGAATTTTGTCTGTTTTCAATACTGAACAAACACCTCAGTCATTCAGTAGTGATCTGATTCTTGTGGTCCAGCCAGGTCCCCGCTGAGAGGCCCAGTTGGGGGGGGGGGGCACACACCAGACATTCCTCCTGCCTTATCTCGGCACTTCCAGTGGAGGGGGCCAGCAGTACCCCGATGAGCCACGGGAAGTCAGGCCTCCCTGTCACACTGCGGCCACTGATTGCTCCGGAACTGGTGCTGCCCCCCAGTGGCAATTTTCTCTACGGCAGGCATTTCCTGTCCCCATAGATGTAAGTCTTTCCGGAGCAGGCCGGCCCTTCTAGCTGGGCGGAAGGTGAGCCTGAGCGAGGGCTGAGATGTTCTGAATGTATGTACGTACCTAAGTATGTGTGGCACTTGTTTTAGTAGTACAACAGTGCAATGTATCCACAGCCAATGAGCTTGAAGCAGCCGCCCCCCCAGTCGCCTGTGTAGAACCTATGCAACAGCTGACATGTAATGATGTAGTTCTGGGGCAGAAGGGTGTTTACGCAGTTGTTTTTGTTTAAATAAAGACACCAGACTGATCGCAGTGTCTGCTCATCCTTGCTTACTGTTGGGGTTCATGTCTAGTCTTTTTCTCTGGATATTTTCTCCTGTCGAGCAGTTTTCAGGCATTAATGTGGCCCAGTAGCTCTGCAACAGAAGTTGAAGCTGGTAGCTGGCTTTTGTAGGTAAGGATTCTGAAATGTCATTCACGTTTGCAGGGCATGCAGTGTGCGTGCCAAGTTACAGGGACGCAAACTGCAAGGTGAGCAGCGCCACCCTCTGCCCGTTTTAAAACATTACGTGTCATCTTATTATAGCAAAAGTGCTGCCCCCACATAGTGACTTTTGGTAGTGGTGTTACATATCAGCCACTGAATATAACTGGTCATGTTGTGCAGGTATAGTGAAACTGGTGTGGTTAAACCAGTGAGGGATTACCAACCAGACCACAGCATGGTCTGAGGGACTAGGAGGAGGGGGGATTTCCAGGAGCACCACATCCTTAGGGGTTTATATCCAGGGTGTGAACACACAACCTCCAGCACCCCAGCATTTAAACTACAGGTGAATTAAAGAAACCCACTGACACAATTCTGACAGCAACAATTTACATTGTTTTTATTACGTTGGAAGTGAACTCAGGGCAACAGCATAGAAAACTAATGGTGGGGGACCATTACGTAAACCCCCCCAGGAAATGCTGGGGTTGAGGTTTGCTGAGCCCTGCCCTCGGGAGCATCAAATCACACTGGAAAGAAGTTCCTGCAGCACATTAATAAGGCAGAGAGAACATGAAGATTTTAATCACTAAGGCAGTCTGTCAGCCACGTTACTCAAACAGGACAGACCCAGAGATTCTAAACTACATTTCAGCTGCATGTTCACCAGAGGATAGCACTGCTGGCTGCTGTCTGCTTCAGTGTTTTTGCATAAACATTACTGCTTTTGAGGAGTGTGGCCCTTTGGCATCAGTCTGAAGGTGAGTGGTCTCCTGTAGTCCCACATAAACCAAAACCAGTGATAAGAGCAGCAGAGAGAAGACCAGGCGGAGTGTGTTCCACGTAGTAGGATTTCTCATTTAACTGGGTTAGCTTAAGCTCGAAGTCATGATCATCCAATAGGAATGCTCCTTACCTATACTCTAATTGGATGATCAAGACTCCAGTTTAAGTTAACCCAGCTAACTGAGAGAACCTGCTTCCTGGAACACCCCCCCCCCCAACTGGGTGGGATAATATATTTTAAAAAAGCAAGAGGAAGAGCCAAGGACTAATTGAACTGTTTATGTCACTGAAATCATCTCAAGATCCTGTGCTGTTACAGGGTGTTCATTTGGCATGTCAAAAAGAAAAGCGGGAGGGACACTGCATGCACACTAACCCATGAGGGAGCTGGTTGGGGGATTAGACCTAGCCCCGTACTGGTGAAAGACTAGTGTAACAAACAGCATCCAACAGTGGCGGCTTGAAAACACAGATTGCCATTGATAATCAGTAATTCCTCCCCCCACCCATGACTGATCCGTAAACGTGGTTTCAAATCAAACTGTGGGATATTCAATCAGATTTTGTTGGTTTTCATTAACAATCCAATCTTCTCTATTCGGTGTCTTCAAATCATCCACACTAGGAATCATAGCATTCATTATTTAAAAAAAAAAAAATTAAAAAATCAACAAGCCAATATTTTGTAGGACCTCTTTCAGAGAGTCTTTATATAACATATTTACATGTAGGGTTTTTTAATCTTGTAAGTTTTACAGTTCCTCCAACACAAATGTTCCTCCATACCGTATATTATGGTCTGTACACGTGTCAGGAACGAAACGGCCCTGCCCCAGTCCTTCTCGCCCCCCTCCATGAAGGTATCAGGTGACTGCGCCGCGTGGAGATTCCTTCCGGGGGGAGGAGACTCGCCTCTGACTTCAGGGCCTTCACAGCCCAAACATCCTGCTGTTCTTAAGTTTTTTTTTTTTTTCCTTTTTGCTTTATTCTTTAAAATTAAATCTGAGTGATAATTACAGGGCCTTCCTTGCAGCTCTCTTGCCCTTCTTCAGGACCAGCTTATTCCTCACATAGCCACGCTTCCTCTTAGCAACCTGCGGATCACAAAGGATGCCTGTTAAAAACGCAGGCGTGCAACTTTTAATGCAATAAAAAAAAAAAAACCTGCACGCCATCCAGCAGCTGTGCCCAGGTCAGGTCAGGTCAGGCCAACGCCCTCAGTACAGGTACCCTGAGACGACAGAGCAGGTTCAGCTGATGTCGGAATCATAATGTGGACCAGGGGGCAGTTTATGCAGTTATGCCTTTTAAAACTGAAGTTACACTGCAGAACTCGACACCACATTTGTGGCGCACTCCCATGTCACGACACTGAGATTAACTCTGAAGCCTCTCAAGTTACATTACAGTGACAGGGATAGAAAAGTAAATAGGTCCAGTTGTGTAAATCCTCATACACCATGGAGAACAGGAATATCTGCCTGCAGTCTGTCCGCCTCAATGCCCTGATCGTCACTCCTTCGCCCCCCTGGGGGGGACAGGGAGCACCCACCTTCTTTGAGGTGTACTTTTGCTTGGGCACGATGTTGGTGATGCGCGGCTTGTGGCCCAGCGGCTGCCGGTTCTCCGGCTTCTTCACTTTGTAGATGCGGACGAGCCAGTGCTCCGAGGTGAAGGCTTCTTCCAGGTGCTCGAAGCGGATGTCTTTGTTCCCGATCTCAGCGTTGCGTGTGCGGTCAAACCCTGGGGGCGTCCGGAAATCCAGCTGGGGGGTTGGGGGATAGGGTGTCAAGGAAGCGAGGCAAGGCGTGCCCACCCCAGGGAACCCTAAGGGCGTCACGCCGCCTTGTTCTGCTTCAAGGGCATTTCAGCAAGATCAAGTCCATTACCCTCCAGTAGAGGTCAGTGAGAATGTTCAGAGTGCGCCGGACACTCTGGACACTAACAGAGCAAACTTCACACTACAGCAGGGCACCGAGCTTCTGAGATCCATCACATAGATGCACTGTGACTGCAAGGTTATTATTATGTTATGTTAATTTTAGATTTTAGGCATTTGTCTTTTGCTCGTCATAAGTTTACACAAAGAAGGTCCTTAGAGGAAGAAATTAGAACAGCTTGGTATATATATTTTTGTGTACTGCCACCTTACAGGACCTTAAACTGTAGAATATGCAGTCATTGCTTCCTGTTTTCAAATGACTTTTTAATGCTGCTGAAATGTAAATATTTTTTTTTGACACATAAAGCATCCATTTGAGTTGACAGGACCTCACCTGCATCTCGCCAAAGCGATAGTAGGACATCTTGTACATGAGACAGTTGAGGAGGGTCGGAGAGCCGGCTTTGTCCACGCGGAACTCTCCCTGGGGGGTGAAGTAGTCCGTTTCCTGGGGGACATGGAGGAAGGGGTCCAGTCAAAATCACGATGCTGTGAGCTCCAGACTGCCACCCCCAGGCCAGGGTTGGAACTGAGCTTTGACTGCCTCCTTCAGACCAGGACAGGAACTGTACAGCACCAGCAGTTTTTACAAGCATGAAGAATTGATGGCTTTATAAACCATATTCCCCCACCCCCACCCAAAAACACACTGCACTAACTCAGGACCAGTCATCCTAAGCCTAGCGATAAGAGCACCACTTTGATGATATAAAAACCATGTTCAAACACGGCAACAAAATCCTGGCAGCGTAGCTCACCAGACAGATTGTACATTTTCTTTTTGATTAATAAACCAAAAGGCTAATCCACTGTTATGTGTTTTTCTCCAGCTGGTAGAGGATGTGTGTGTGTGTGTATAAAACTCTGTACCGGGGACTGTCAGCTTGGGGCAAGCTGTTGGACCTCTCACCCGGATATCCTTGGGGTGCTCGCCCTCTGCTATCCTGACCATCCACAGGAACTTGTTGATGTCATCTCCAGAGTAGCCAATCACGCCCCCGAAGATAATCAGCACGTAATCCACATCCAGGCTCTGCATGATCTCGTAGGCGGCGCTCTCATTGGACGACATGGCTTTACCTACCTGAGGCGTTACAGACACACATGTTCAGAGGTGACCCTGAAACCACCTGGCTCTCGCCCGAAATGTGAAACAGTTAAATTCACTGTAGTCTATGTGAATGTGAACAAGAGTGAGCAGGTGGCGTCTTCTGAAGAAACGAGATTGAAAAGCATCTGTGGAAGGTAGACATCTGAATACGGTTAGATGATTCTCATCTCCCACATCCAAGTCAACGTCAACAACAACAACACAGTGGGCCCTGGCAGGACAGAATGCAGCAGTCTCCAGTCACTGGACAGGAAAGAGGACCTGAGGGGGACCCGGCAGTCAGGACGTCAAACAGGAAGTTTCATGAAGGATTTCTAGCTTTGAAGGGAAGTGAGGGAAGTGAGAAGGAGAAGGCTGTCCTACACCAGACACCATCCAGGGTGAATCACTGTCAGCTTCAATTTCCGTGTTGGTAATTAATAAACTTCTGAAAAGAAGTAACCCTTTTAAAGTATTTATAGTATACAGCATTAAAACATGCTAAAAAGCCAGGTAAATTATTAATAAAGATTATGAAAACATCTAAGTTTCATAAATAAATAGAGTATGGCAGTCCAGGCCCGGCCTCTCACCAGCGCAATGTGGCTGTTGTTCCACGTGTTGTTATCCACTAGCGTGGTGCGGTTCGCCATGCCGGCGATCTGGTACCCATAATCCCACCAGGACATGACTCGTGCACGCTCGTCCGTGTTCTGCCGCAGCCAGTAGTACGCCTCGCGGAAGTCGTCCAGGATGTTACGTGTGCTGGGAGGAGGGGTCAAAGGTCACACAAGCAGGGATTCACACCGACCCCTGACTTTCAGACTTGCGGATGCTGTGAACCCGCCTGCGTTTCTCAGCAGTAAGTCAACTGTAAGACATGACAGCTGTAAACGGCACATCTTGCAGTATGACAGATGAGGGATTAGATCACATGGGCTCCTCTCTGCGGGACGTGAACCCCTGCCCTACCCGTCGTTGTTGTAGGAGGCCAGCACCACGCTGGGGCTGGAGTAGGCGTTGCTGGTGACCCAGGTGCAGTGCACAGCAAACATCATGAGCAGCATCAGCATCAGCATGGTCACGATGCTCTTGATGTTGGGACCCAGGCCCTCCTCGGCCTTCTCCTGCTCCGACACGTGCTTACGCACCTTGCCCGCCTGCAGGGACAGCAGCGGCCAAAATAAACACACCTGTCCCCAGAATGGGAATCTCACACACTCTGTGTACCAGTCAACCCAGAGCTAATTCCATATCCTACACACTGTGCATCTCACTATTCTTGTTGCATCACCTCCCTGAAAAGGCTAGGGGGCAGCAGTGAGACCGTCCACTAACACACAAGAGCCAGTAAAGGACACACAAACTCCAGTCCTACTGTTACAGCTCCTACTTGTACAGCGTTGAGCTGCATTTTAAGTATCAGTCACACAAACCTTGCATGTCGGCTGCACTCACTTAAGCAGAATCACAACAGTCCCTCTAAGACAATTAAGCACAGCAAGCTAGATGGATGCTACCATTATGCAAGCTGGCATAGAGGTCAGCAGTGTAGAGGTGAGCCCAGCGAGTCTGTATATTAATACACTTTGTGTGGTAACACGCCCAGTAACAGAGTCTTCTGCTCTAATGGATCTTTTCATAGCCACTAAAAACCGGCGGAGCTAAAACACGGGTCATCAAACAGGCAGCAGAATGCAGCACGAATCACAGGCACAGTCATGAGCCAACGGCCTCCACTGGCTCATGGTAGAACGTTCAGTCTGGCTGGTGTCAGGCCAGAGAAACAATCTGCATTTAGATGCGATACTGCAGAGTGGGAGAGGGATACGGGGTGGTACGCTGCACAACAGCAATATTTCCAATATTATTTTATATAATAGCGATATTTTTATGGAACATCAGGCAGTGGGTAGCTGTGCTCGGTGGGGGATGGATCCAGACTATGAGAGAATCCAGCTCTCAGACAGAGAGAGAGATCAGATTCGCCCATTACACTGTCGTCGAAGTGAGACCGAACTCATCTCTCATTAGCGAGCAGACGCGAGTGCGGCGGCGCACACCTTGTCGTAAAGATTCCCCGAGCTCCGCCTGTCGTCCTCGTCGCCGCTGTCTTCGGCTGGCGGGCTCTCCCGCTTCTGGTCGTCGCCCAGGTAGTGCTCGAAGACGCTGGAGAAGGCGATCGCCGACAGCATGCACACCACCGGCGTCAGCGTCAGCATGAGCCGCACCATGACGCCGGCGAAGTACACGGCGCTGATGGCGTATAGGGCCACTAGGGGGCAGCAGAGAGAGAGAGAGAGAGAGAAGTGCGGTACCGTTAGCACTGCAGTTTACATACATCAACACTAGGGTGCAGCAAAGCGAAAGAAATCTAAACACCCACAGGAAGATCTAATATTCACATTGCTAAACTTAAAGGACCTCTGAAATAACCTTTAACTCTGGTAATGATGGAGCTAATTAAGCCAATTATGGAAGCTGCATCTTGGCATCATAAGACTTTGCTCTCAGTGGCCAATTCTTTTATGCCAGCTTCAAAACAGCCACTTTAACACTTAAGTAGGTCAACTCAAAGCTGTCGAATGATGCATGCAAGCCAGCAGTAAATATAGAGTACAAGGTGATGACAGTCGCAAAGCTCCATTTTTTGATATGCAGTAAACCTATATTGTGTATAAGCCAATAAATCAGCTTCACACTACAAGCCCCCCCCCCCCCTCCCCCACACCAGGAAACAGCCAAACTACCCTGCTGGTTCACACAGCTTAAGTTTCTATGGCATTCAAAAATACACAAATAAGCAAGACCTTGGCTACAATTAACCAATTAAAAGCTTACTGGCTTTGCAGTTATATTTTATTTATGGAGGTGGCAGGAAACAAAAGGAAGAAAAACATGAAATGGCAATCCAATGCTTATTTAATTTTTTAAAAAGGTTAAATGGAAAACGGCCCTTTGTGTTACGGTACGACAGACAGCGAAGTTCTACAGGAGCGCGGTTCAAATGCAGCCTGCAGACCCGGGCTGCAGATCCCAGAAGGCATCGGTTCACTACAAGGTAAAGGCTAATGCTGCGTCGTTTTGCACGACACATTATTAGTGGCAAAGTGCTCTGCGCTACGGGCTCATTTATAGCACCACAATTAGCACCTCGTGCAGCCGAAATGTGCCTGGCGTAAGACATGCTAACAGCTAAATGACATTTACCTCTAAGGAACAGCGTAGTATCTCCCGAGGAAGCGCTCCCCCCCGACAGATGGGGATTAAGAATAACAGCAAGCCTCCCACTCAGTTTCAAGTAAACTTGAAAGAACAGCGGGGCGCCCATATCCGCGGGTGACACGTTCCGAGATAAGGGACATAACCGAAACCGTGGACAATATCGCACAATCTGCAGACCCCATATACAACGTGATTCTCATGTATAGACACATAGCAAAATTTAATTGACAAATTACACAAAGATGTTATCAACATTAAACACAGTAATAATGCAGTGCATTGTACATTATTATACACCCCTGTCCATTCTCGAATGAAAGGGATTTTTATGTTTTAGCCTAATTTGCATGAGATTATATAAAAAAAAATTATATATCCATTAAGGGATGACGGAGTAATGAAAATCACGCTTTTTATACCCCTCAAATGAGGAAAGAACAATGGAAAATCATAGGCTGTTACTGATACAGGATGAAAAATACCATATCATGTATCTGTACATAACCCATAACATGAAAAATATGTCTAAAAATATCTTGCAGATTGTGGGTATTTGCCGGCTTGCAGCCTTTGTTTGTGTGGCATGTGACTTTAAACTTATAAATCATTCTGTAATTTGCATTTGCACAAAGCAAGGTCCTCTGAGACATTGAGTGAGTCTGGCATGGAAGGACTTGACTGGCACGTACAGAGCCCTGAATAAAGCCCAGAGAACACATTTACGATGGACTAGAGTGGAGATTGGGAGCCAGGCCCTCATATCAAATATTAGTGCTTAACATCACAAATACTCTTCTGGATTAATGGGCAAAAACTCCCACAGACACACTCCAAAGTCTTGCGTACAGGCTTCTCAGAAGAGTGGCAGCTGTTATAGCTGCAAGGCGGACCAGTTTAGAATGGGATGTCATAAAAGTTCCTGCAGGTGTAATGGCCATATAGTGTGTGTGTGTGTGTGTGTGTGTGTGTGTGTGTATGTGGATTATTCTGTAACAGGGATAACGGCTCTGACGCTTTCATTAAAAACTGATTTAAATCATACTGCAATTCCAGAGCCAGAAAGGTCATACATGTTATTCATTTGACTCATAATCTTGGAAATCTTTTTAAATAAAGTGGTACCATAAAGCGGAATCACCCTTAATACAGGTTCAGAGCCGATGTGTGACTCACCAAAGACGCGCTCGTCATTGATGTTCTTGATGCAGAACCAGAGTCCAGCGGGGAAGGTGCACACCAGGATGTGTAGGTCGAAGAAGAAGGATACCCAGGTGGTGGGCTGGTGCTCTGACACAGACGCGATGATGGGAATATGGATCTTAGCGTACCTGGAGGGAGGTAAGGACTCGCACATTTTACAACAGCATGACTTTTCAAAAAGTGGGCCAACCATAAACTTTCCCTGGGGCACTGGGTGCTCATTTTAGTTCTGCACCAGACAGTGTCCATTGAAAACAAAGATAACTTTGTGCTGTCAAAAAAGAGCCAAGGCTGTGTCACTGGGGAAAAGTGAGAAGCCTCATTTCTGCTCCCTAGAAATCAGTTCTTTACTGATTTCAGTGTGAGCTCAGTCAGCACAACTTTGCCTGTGGCGTTCAAGTCTTCAACTGCCTTCCAACATTTACATTTAAAACTGTCCCCTGGCCCTCCTCCGTCTCTAATTCTCAGTACCCCATGACCACTCAGTGTTCTGGAAAGATGGATAACACTGCAGGCAACAGTGAAGTACTCACTGGGAATTGTATGGACAAGAAATATAACAAATTATGAATGTGTATTTGGCAACCGTCCCCTATGAGCAGTGTGATGTATGTAAAAAGCACACCCTGCTTCAAGGATGAACAACCAGAGCTAGGGACAGAGTTGGGGCGACCAATCAATCGATGAAGGAGCAGAGTCATGTGGACCAATCAATGAAATGTCAAGGGGGGAGGGGCCAGTGTACAGCAGAAGGGCAGAAAAGACTAAGGTGACAACCACAGCTGTCAGATCAGTTACTGCTAAACCACGAGTGGAAGCAAGACTGACGGCTCTGTAGGTGGCGACCCTCATCACTGGGCGATAAAGTGCCATTAAATCGATATCTCTAATTCGATGGGAGGGCTCAGGGGCTCCTGCACGCCGTTTCTCATGCCAATGGTCCTTTGTTCTGAAAGCCAGCATCACGGATGCGGCTCGTGTAACGTTTCCTGCTAGTGCACGCATCCCTCACACCCGGGGGTGGGACACAGCGACCGCGACCAGAACAGCCGCCGGGCCCTCAGCATGTATAAAAGACAAATTGCGCCGATTAAAGTGCAAAGCAGAGCCCTTAAGGATTATACTCAGCAGATCTTGGAACATCCTCTTGCCATCCCTGAACTGCTTCTAACAGAAATAACGTGTTTGGGGAGGATAAGCAGGAAGAGGCAGGGGTTTTGTGAGGGACCAGAGCAAGGGGTGCATACCACACTTACCCCGTGTCCCATAGTGAGTAGAAGCGTCCGCTCCAGGGGGCGATGTAACCTAAAGGGACATGTCACAAGCGTGACCAACAGGCACACAGCGATGGATCCACAGCCACGGTATAGCAGGTATTTTCACAGCCAAGCTCACCAGTGTAGGTCAGGTATATGACCGTGAGGAAGACTGCGCCAGCTGCCAGTGACACCCCCAGGAAGAAGAGGGTCTGAAACTCCTGCCTGGTGAGCCGGTCCTTCAGGTACTGCAGGAAGGCGTAAGCCTGAAGCAGCGCAAACACACCTGGGGGGGCAATGGTGCAAACTCAGGGTAAATGGGCACCCGTTGCGTCTCAGGGCAGAGGGAGGTGATGGGTAACGGACAACATGTGACCAGGCAACGTGCAATCACATTTCACGTACATTGGCTGGCTCACATGCACAGATTACCTGGGTGACCGGCAGAGCCGTCGGATGCGGATGCAACCATCTTAGGGACGTACCTGCAGCCGCCATGTGCTCGCTGGTTCTGATTGGCTGGAAGCCCACAAAGGGGATCTGCATGGAGAGGACCAGGCCCACGATGTAGAAGGTGCTGTATGCTGGAGGAAGAAGAGGGAGGACCTCAGCTTTGTAATTCCTCAAGCGTTTATGAGGCAAACCTCCATGTTTCCCCACACGCAGATTTTAAGGGTCAGCAGTTGAGCTTTGAAATACCGTGCCTCTTCACAGTAAGGCTGCACTACCCAACACACCTTTTGATTCCATGGCTTTCAATTTGCTTTGACTTTTAGAATACTGTTTGTAGTTATTGTCTGTTTTATTTTTGTTTTATTGTTGTCTCTTTTTGCCTTTTACAGCGCCAGCAGGCAAGGAACCACTCTGATAAAAGGGAGGTGATGTTACATTTATATAATTCTTTGGTAAGTATTCTGAGGTATTCAAACTCACCATGATCCCTGGTATGTGATAAATAGGCCTGACACCGTAGTATGACAAACATCCCCAAATCATGATGCTTGCGTCTTCACAGTTTACTGTGGCTTGAATTCAGTGTTTGTGGGTCGTCTGACAAACTGTCTGCGGCCATTAGACCCAAAAAGAACAATCTTGTTTCCATCAGCCCACAACATGTTGTGACGTTTCTCTTTAGGCCAGTCAGTGTGTTCTTTGGCAGATTATAACCTCTTCAGCAAGTCATTTTTCAGCAATGGGATTTTGCGGGGGCTTCTTGCCAATAGCTTGGCTTCACATAGGCGTCTTCTGATTGTAACAGAATTCACAGGTAACTTTAGTCCTGAGTCTTTGCCATCTTGGCTATTCTTCGATCCATTCGAATGGTAGTTTTTCGTTTTCTTCCACATCTTTTAGGTTTTGGTTGTCATTTTAAAGCATTTGCAATGGTTTTACCTGAGCAACTTATAGTTTTCTACACTTCTTTATGTTTTCCAATCTCCGGTCAACTTTTTAATCGAGGTACGTTGTTCTTCTGAACAATGTCTGGAACAACCCATTTTTCTCAGAATTTCACTCTATAACCAGCATGTACAACAATTCCCTTCCTTACTTAAATAAGGCCCATAATTGGCATCTGGTTTTTCACAGAACGAATTACCTCACTAACTGAACTTCACACTCCTATTATTTTGAACACGCCCCTATAAATTAATGATTCAATTACACAGAATCAGCAGCATGCATGTCATGACTGTTGGGTGTGTTGGTTTTCCATTACTACACATACTAGTAAATTATTTGGCATGTAGAAATATAATTTTTACCAAATTGATTGATCAGTTTAATGACGTTGGACTACTATTTTTTTTTAACACAACTGTACGAATTAAATGCAGGAATGGTGTTTGACATGAGTTATGTCAATGTTTGTCAGTGCAGAATAAGCCACTGTGTATTAAATTGCATAGTGAACAACATATCTTTTTCCCTACACTGCCAAAAAATAAGTTTAAATCTACTGGGAGGTTTGTTTAATATCAGCATGGAAACATTGTCAACGTGCGCATCATTAATGTTCCATACAAATTCGGGGAAAATAAAATGTAAGAAGTAAAATGTAAGAAGTGATTTATTAAAGATGTTTTGAAATTTGCACAGATTTTATATTTAATGTGCACTTTCATGAAGCTTCCTTATTTATGTCAAAGCTGCTCCACGCTTTAATATTTGGGACACATGCCAGTAACAATCAAATGAATGACAAATTAAAGTGTGTAGATAAGAATGTGTATTCAATCGCCTGGATAATGGACATATTATTTAAAGCATATAACCACTGTAATACTCTATATAGTTTTATTTTGGGGGCTTTTTCCCAGGGGCTTGAACTCCCAGTCCTGAATACTTTGCTTCTTTTATTTAACTTGCTCCAAGTCAAACACAAACCAACATAATGCACAGTAGACTAAACATTTTGTCCTCGAATAGACCAGCATTAAAAAGGTCTTAGTACTTAGGTTAACAAGTTCATTTGTATCATGTATAAAAATGCATTTATTGTGAAATATAGTTTGAATCAAGAAATACAATTTGCATTATGTGAAATATTTTATAATAATGACTATTGAATGAAAATCACGTTATTACAAAATAAATTTAAAGATTATACATAGAAGATAAACATTAAGAAATAATACCCTTTACAGAATTATTTTAAAATAAAAGAACACATTAATTATTGAAATATCCATTTGTTTATAAGTCTATTTATTTAATTGAGTATTATGGTGTTCAATATAAAAATCTTAGGCAGTTTGTTTATCCTGGAATGTACCAATAGCTTTTGATTTTTTTCCTTCTTCTTTTAATGTTTGGCAGATTTGGCATACGGAAGTAATTTACATGCTTTTAAAAAGTAAGCTGCAGGAAAGTGAGATGCGATCATAAGCGGTCGGTGGAGACCCATGCGGAGACGCACGTTAGCGTCAGGTGTGAATGGCCGTATTTCGCGCTGCCCATTTCTGATTGGATCACCCAGGATGCATGCTGATACAGGCCCGTACTACCTTACATCAAGACCATCATCCCATCACTCTGGACAGTCAGAAGTTTGCTTACGAAGCAAGCAGATCAACAGGGGATGCAGTCTCAATTGCACTTCATGCAGCTGTCCCACTTGAAGGGTCCAAACACATATATAAGGATGCTATTCATAGACTTCAGCTCTACTTTAAATAAAGTAATAATCCATAAGCTGATACAGAAACACAGCAACCTTGGTTTAGACGCTTCACACGGCTCATGGATGCTGGATTTCCTCACCAGCCAACCACAATATGACAGGAAAACATACCTCCTGCATCCTCATACTGAACACTGGCACGCCACTGGTGGTTCGAGCGGTCGGATCTCGATGCGTTCACACCTGTATTTAGCACTGTCCACTTGTGATCAGGATCACCCAGGACACATAAGTACCAGTAACAGGGCCATAGGAACTGAGCTTCCGAATTTGGTCTGTGCGAGGAGGCTACCAACGCCAGCAAGGACCCAGCACACCCAGACCAGTCTGTCTGTCTCTTTGCCATCAGGGAAGAGCTACCAAACAATGAAAGCTCACAATAGTTTAGCAGTTTCCATCTCCCGAGCCCCCAGAGGTGCTGAGGACTGCAAAGTTGGTTCCAGTGAACCCCTCCCACTCCCACCACTAATTCACCCATCTATACTACTTACAGTAACGTATAGATAACACACTGCATTGTTTCAACGCAGCAACAATACTTCAATCTAATTTCACTTTGGTTATACTACGTCTTCTCCCCATACTCGTTTTACAAATGTGCCCTTGAGTACTTTTATGCTGCATATTGTCAGGAATGCTTCCGTCTTGAGTTTAAATATAGTTGGCATGAGCTGTAGCAGGAAAACTCTTGGGTATTTTTCCATTCATGCCTCCAATTAACAGCTTTAATAATTAAGTTAGACTACAAATACACAAAAGTTTCACAATTCATGCATGGGTGAATTGGCTTCATTCATAAAACAAAAATGTCTAAGCTCTCCTGTGACCTGGGAGCCAATGACCCACTACAAAGAAGAGAGACCTATGACAGCATAAAAGATGGGAGGAACAGCTGCAAAACCAGCGAAGGGCGGGGCAAACAAAATTGGCTTAACCCAGAACATGTGCACATTAAGACCTAGGGGGTAGAATGCGTGATGTGCATTAGCCACATCACCATCCTCTATTGCTAACTTTATAAATTAAAAAACAGTGTATTAAAATGTAAACACTCAGAAAATCAACAATGACATTTTTGAGCTCAACAGGGTCTCCCTAAAAGAGGGCAGCATAGCCGTGATGTTGCAGCCTGGACCATCGTGGTCAGCCCCCTCTATAAGGCATCAGATCAGTTACCACTTATATGTGAAGCTCCCAGAAGACATGGCACCTAATGCTTAAGATCATATCAGACTCAATATATACTCAGCTTACCTATGATAAGTTTTGGACAATTGCTATGCTTGAATGATTTTATGGCAACACAAAATAAAGTCACATGTTGCTCTTATTTTGTATTTGTCAGTATTTCTCCTGGGCAGGGATAACAAAATTCATCTTCTGGACCGCTTCATATAGTTCATTCCTCTCTGAGAGGAAATCATTCCTTGAGGAGGGTCTTCATATAATATTCAGGTGTTCTGCTTGGGGACCACAAGTTAAAATTTGCATTTTACATTTAGGGGGGTGGATGAAACATAACCGTACAAGCTGTCATAGGATGGGAATAAGTGCTGCTAGTCTGGGGAATCAAACACACGCGGTGGGTAAAACAAGGGGGATACTGAAGGCCAACATGAGCTGGTCACAAACTGCAGCGACGGGAGTCACTGGCAAAGTCTGCAGGCAGCAGATGGGGGGGCAACAAAGGCTAAGATGAACTGACAGAGCTACTGAGAAAATATATTTTTTTGCAGGAGCTTGATACAGCAGCTGCTGACAGGCCTGGTGCACGAAGGTTCAGGAGGCTACAGAAAATCAGCCACAGCTAAAGGAACAACAGATGAAGGTGGAAAGGGACTTGGGTTCTGGAGATCGATCACACTGACTGCTCAGTGCTGGGGTTGTGGTCAATCACCCTTTCCAATGGTTCCTGTGGATCAAGACGTTAGGTATGGGGGGGGTCATTATTATTGTTTAGTGATGGCATGTTCCCTCTCTTTCTATGGAGGTAAACAAGCACTTGATACTTATGTGAATTACTATATTACTATATTATATTACTTTTCAGTGACAAAATGACTACATTTTTAGCAGTCTCAAGTACTTCACTCAACAATGTAACTGAACGGCCCAACCGTGTAGGCGATCCGGCCCAACCGTGTAGGCGAGCCGGGTGAATTTAGAAGGTTTGTGAGTTTCTCCTGGTGTGTGACCCCCTTGCACATATGAAATGCAGTGATGTATCAGGTAAAAACAACATGCATAAATAAATTAATTCCCACTCAGTCTACCATAACAGTAAAGTAATAAGCGTTGTGTGCGCCCAGCTGATATCAATTTCGTGAATAGAGGAGGAGAGGTCACCCCTCCCCGTCATGGTAAGGGTAATCTGTTACGGTTCTGCATTCACACTGGAGCTGTGTCAGAAAGTACCGCTAATGTTACTATGTTGCTAGGGGATACATTAACATAGACTTTACCATTACAACACAGCACCATAACAGTTAAATATTGATCTATAAGCGTGTAAATGGAGTGTAAGAACAAGGCAAGAGAAGCATCATCACCCCCAAATAAATGCCTGTTCCATTTACCTACCTCATCTGTATTTCTGTTCCTTACAAAATACCCAAGTCACTTAATTTTATTAAAGCTTTATAAGAGTGTCTGCTAAATGACAACGTAATAGTCTAATAGTACCGTTAACTGAATTCCGTGCACGGGGGGTGGGGGCGGGAATCTGGCTTCTGAGGGAATCACCAAGGGGTAGAATTAGATGATTGGTTGGATATTTTTTTTTTTCAAGGCAGCAAAGATTTTGGTGTGGCAGCCCACCGCTGAGAAATTTTACCAAGGGACGCATTGCTTTGCCATGACAACGACAGAGATCATCACCTTACCAGGAATGCCCTGCCTCCGGGCAGAGGAAGAGGGATGATAGACCCCACATGGGTTCATGAGAACATTCAGATGAGCAAGGAGTGGCACCTGGAGATGCCAAATGATTCCAGGCAAAAATCCGTCTCCCCGTATTTCACAGTAGAATCATGGCTCCTTTGAAAACAAGCCTTCATACTTCTGCATCTAAAAACGGTCACATTCAGGGAGCTGGCTTTCGCTTTATGGGCGTGTAACACGCTTGTTCCACCCAACAGACCAGCGCTCCTCAGTGAATCGGTGAGATTTTATTTTGGGTTTACTGCCCTTCAGGGCAGGTAGCTGTATTTGTGAAAACCTTCACAGAAATTAAAACAGAAAAAAGCAGCTTATTTGAAGTTTCCAAACCACCACCGTCTCCTCCTCAAATGATCTGTTGGTACACATTGGTGCCGAAACCCTACGCCCTTCACCTGTCACAGATATGACTTTCGGGAGGCCCGAGACGCCCAGATGAAACGCCACTTTCCTCTGTTTTTCCCTATTAGTTTTTATACATCTCCTGTGTGTTAGAGGTCAGTAACCTCATGTCTATCATTTTCACGGCTTTCAGACTTTCACCTGTGCATGACTGACGGGGCACTTTGAATGCGAGTGACCTTTTTAATCAAAGACCAAATATAATATACCCCCAGGGGTTTGCCTGCCTCACAATGAACTGCAGCAGCACTCCACGCTCATGCAGATTATAATTTGATTCTCTTAGGAACAGGCTAGGAATATATTATATTAGCTGTCAAAGAATGTCATTTTTCAATTCATTTGCAGATCAGTGGGTACCTGTACATTTAATATACTATCGTCATGGCTACGGCTGGATGACCCGTGCATCTAGAGCAGTAATTCCCAACCCAGTCCTCAGGGACCATGTTTATACTCCCTCCCTGCTCCCTGCCAGACAGCCCACATTTTTGTTCTCTCCAGGAGCTGGGAGGGAGCAAAAACATGGTCTGTCTGAGGGTGCCCTAGGACCAGACTGGGAAGCACTGATCTAGAGATTGACAACAGCCCTGCTGTTGCACATGTGCTATATAAATGAAGTTGACTTGACTTAATGGCCAGCCGGGAAAGGCTCTCCATGTTGCTGATCACCATGCACTCAGACTCCCCATGAAGCTCAAAAGAACCTGGACTAGTCAACAACCCCTGAGGTCCAGAGAAGCGTGCAGGTTCTATGTTGATCTGCCTGATCCTCTGGCTCAGGCCCAGTTCTCCACTTATCACTTTGTTCTGAGGCTTTTCTATAGAAGGACTGCGGATCGGTGCAGCTCCGTGTCGGGAACCCAACACTGATGGACGGCCGTTTGGTCAGCAAGCTAAGGGAGATTGTGGAACCGAAATATTTAGAGGGCCCATTTGACGACTGGGGGGGGGGGGGGGG
>JAODUD010000134.1:24252483-24262574 GCA_026784285.1 Stomatorhinus walkeri
CCGGCACACACCCGCAGGCCTCGTTCAGCCGCCCTGTTTCACCGGCACACACCCGCAGGCCTCGTTCAGCCGCCCTGCTTCACCGGCACACACCCGCAGGCCTCGTTCAGCTGCCCTGCTTCACCGGCACACACCCACAGGCCTCGATTAGCTTCCCGCTTCACTGGCTCATACTTATTAGTCGCCATACAGAGCTCAACTCTCGTAGTGTAGCGTGTTGGAATAAAGAAAATTAAACAATACTTTAATGACTCCGACTTGAATGGCAAACACAGACTATTCTCTTACTCAGGAGGCACTGGGGGCGTGTGTAAGCAATTTCTGTTACTTTAGATGACTGCATTATCCAGTCACACTTGCCAAGCCTATAGCTGTCACAGTCATTTCAATTTTCCAGTCTGATCTGGTTAGGGCATGATTCTTTTTCCCGCAATGCAGGGCCACAGAGAAGCAGGAGGCCATTCCAGGAAGCAGAAGGCATGAAGAGATAATAGATAGACACCTGGCCGTCACAGGGTAGGAATCGAACCCACAACCCTGCAGGCCACCAAACACCACACTGAGCACTCCCTCATTAAAAATGGTTAATTATAAATACCAGGTCCAAGCACAGAAATACACCCCGAGTGCAAAGGAAATTACACTCACTGTGATTGGAGGATTACAGCACTTTTCACTCACCGATGTAGACTCTCCTGCTGAAGCGCTGCATTAGCAGTAGTACGAAGACGTGGAGCGGGATCAGATTGATGATGAAGACGTAGCCCCCCCACGCGGACACCTGCAGATGCAAACACGGTGATCATGCTGTCTCACGGATGAGAGCGTGGCAGTAACAGGTTAGACGCAGAACATGAAAGAAAAAAAAACTAAAGGAGAAAAATGAAAATCACAAACCGCTGTCTGTCACGCAATATCTGCTGCAGAATCTGTGCTAATTAGCCATCGCGCCACTGAACTGTCACGCCCAACCCATATGTGGGGAAACTGGTGCTTACTCTGAGCTCATGGTTCTTTAAAAGGGGTATCTGAGGCGGTTTGCTGATGATGCCCCCCCGCCCCACCCCCCATTGCCACCAGCAGGCACCGTTCGGTGAAGCAGAAGGCAAGGCAAACCAAAATGTCTTCACCGTTGTCATCATAACAAGCCCGACTGTCGCTTCTTTCCTCCCTAGGGGCCGAATCACACCGTCTCCATCCCAGTCTCGCTGTCTCGTCATAACTCCCTAGGGGCAGTCGCTCAGGTCTCTTCATGCCACTCCTGCAAACGATGCCTCGAGGTCTCGCCCTCACTATTCACTGTCTGAAATCCCAACGTATTAGAGCGCCGCTCTGCAGGTCAAATGGGGGCACCACCACTCTTATAGAAAGGCTAAGATATCCCCAATGGTTCAATGGTGGCAGCAAGGAACATCTGCCTCTTCTCCAATGACGCACGACTCGACATTAAAAACGCACACATGGAAAAGGATTGACCATAACGAAGAACACGCCCAGCTCCACGTGAGAAATACTGTACCATGCTCCCAACGCAGCCATCGAGCAGAATAGATTAACGGCGTTTACAGGGCAAATGGTTCGCAGTAGTCCTTACGGAGCTATAATACATGGGCCAGTCGATTTTTGTTCGCCCCATCACGAAGTCTAGAGCTAACCCAGCGGGCACTATTGACATAATCTATGCAAGAGAAGAGAAAAGCAGAAGGTGGCCACCAGGGGGCGACAGCAGCCCACACGCTGGGCAGAAGGTGCCGTAAGCCTCCACCGGAGGCGGCATGAATCATCGCGCGGTGGGAGGAGAACGGTGGAGGACATCCATTTTTTAATCACATTTGCTTTCTCAACAGGAAGCTCACTGGTCTCAAAACGCTAACAGTCATTAGCGTAGAACTGTGCCCGATGCCCCCCCCGCGCCCCCACCCCAAGCCAGGGTGAGCGACCATGAGTGATAGGGGCCCGTGCATGCCTGTTTACTCGCGCGCATCTCACTAATGAGCCGCTCCGTGCCTCTGGGGAGGGGGCGGAGGGGTGTCCCATTTCACAGCCAGGCTCTTCCAGTCACTTCCAATTAGGTGTAAAATGCCTGCTCTCCGACCCCATAGCGATATGGCAGGCCTGCACAGCTCGCTTCTGTGCGAGCCAGACATCACTCTGTAGTTTCCATCTTGTTTAGTAAAAGTCAAGTGAATCTAGTTTTAACCAGTGTCATCTGTCAGGGATGACCGACCATAATCACAGAGTCCATTCTGGCAACCCTTAAGATGTAACAGTGGTAGGATGGGAATCTGAGAGCTGGTACTCACCATGTAGAAGTAGGAGAGACAGCAGCCTATGGCCCAGCACACAGAACCAGTTTTAACTGATTTCACCTAGGGGGCACAAGAGGGAGGGTGAGGAGGCCAATCAGAAAGCAGCCAGTGCTCACGGCAAGACAGCAGCACAGAGACCCAACAAAAACAACAACCATCTATAATTCAGCAGAAGCACCTTGCAGCAGAACAGGTCATATTAAGCTGAACTCCGGGGACTGGAGTGCTGCAGACACTTCATGAAATATGGACACTAATCAGCACTAAATCTTCATTTGGCCATTAAGTGTCTGGTCACTAGATCGATGACCCAGGAAAAGTGATTGTGTGTTTGTCTGTGTGCGTGTGTGTGTGTAAGGGGTTGTGATTTGTATGAAATACATGGGTGCAACCACCAGGAAAGAGAAATTTAACAAAACCTTCAGAGACTCCAGGTACTCCCTGAGCAGTGGGGGAAAACAAGCATAATCCATTAATCCAGAACAAAGCAGCATTCAGCCTTCCCCTGTGGGGAGGGGGGAGTATCTGACCCGATTGGCTGAGGAACATGCCTTTAGTCAGCGAGCTAACCCGACAGCCTGAGCCAGAACACGCTGCAGTGCCATCTCAGGGCGTGCGAAGCGAAGGCCCCTGACTTCTGCTGACAGAGAGCAGTCAGAGCGACACCCTTTGTGTGAAACGCTTCAGCCGGGGGGGTATCACAAGCTGCCACTTGGTACGGCAGTGACGGCATGCCAACTCAGCAGTGTGCACGTGAATGGGCACGAGTGGCAAAGACCCCCTAGAGGTGACTGAGGAAAGTGCAAGAAGCAAATCAGCTTGCTGCATCTCAGCTCCGTGTCGCCACGCTCGATGCTGAGGACCATTTGATGATTCGGGAATCCACATCGACACTGGAGTCAGCCCCCTCCCCACAGTACATCCCAGAGCCACATTTCAATGATGTGCATAAGAAAGCAATAAATAAATAAATAAATAAATAAATAAATATAGACAGAAAGGAGGGAAAAAAATCGACATATAACAGGCAGCGTCTCGGGGGGAAGGGGGATTCAATTATAGATTAAAAAGGAGGCCAAGACTGGTAGAATACGCTGGCAAGCTGGACGGGTTACTAACAGGGACAATGAAGAGCGGGCGGCAGGCGGGGCCAAGCAGGGCCCGAAATCAGAAAACACAAAGCACAGAGGTGACGACGCAAATGAGCGCCGTCCCCTAGGGACCAAGAGCGGGACAAAGCGGTAGAGTCCAAAACACAGGCGAGGAAAAAACCTTACACAGACTAAAGTGGCACCTAGGCGAGCAGCAAGGAATGGGCTGGAGGGACAAGATGGTCATGCAATGGCAAGAGAACTCTAATGTCACCAGGACCACTCCTGGCTTCACTGTGGACCAGACAATCACTGGGCTCCAGTCTCACACCTACACAGTGCTTTGCCTTTGTTACCCCAGAGCTCTCATCTACAGGCTTCCATGCCAAATGTCCACTCCCGTCAAATGACTGACTTTCAGGCTTCAGCGCTCAGATTTTCACTACTTTATGATGCTGTTCTCGTTGGTAGATGTAAGCACTCTGGAGCATACACGGGAAGGGCAATAAATTCTAAAAATCTGCATTGCACGATACTTCCTCTAATCTAGTCTTACTGCAGACTTGCAAGGTCAAATAGGAAACTAAAGACGAGACAGGTTATATCAGCAAACAGCAAAAACCTTAACCTAAAACATCCTACTGGTGAAAAGGTTCGGACTCCTCATGTTGATATTGTGTAGCAGCCACACTGTCCAGCAGGTGTCCAGCATCACCTCCATCTTGGTCTCATCTGGCTACCAAACCTTCCACAGAATCTCTTACACTGGCCGCTCTCGTGCGGTCTGGCAGCCTGTGGTCAGACCATGAGAAGGTTCATTTTCCCAAAGTCCCTCTTACTCTGCTGCCCCCCCCCCCCCCAGGTCTGTTTTACGCAGAGCTCCTCATACTGCTGACTGATGCGTCCGAGCTCTGCAGGCCTCGCCGAGCGCCCATGGCTTTCCGGCAGATTCCCCCGCTCGCCGAGCCTGCAGGCTCATTTTTCCGTGACGGGAGTGTCCGGGAGTCATGACACGCCTTCTGATTCCGACTGCAGAGTTAGTGGTGCTCGCTGGGAAACCTGAGCGCATATTATCAGCACTTCTTCTAACTTCCTGAGAGCTCCCCCTTGGCGCCCACTTCCATAACGGTTTCAGACATGCTGGCTGACTAATGGTCCCTAAAGTGACTTGGATATTTTTTTTTTTAATCCAGAAACTGACAGTAACTTTTATGGTTCCCAGAGGCCACTAAGGACATTTTATCCGTATTACTGAGCTAAAACACTGTGCTGAGAGTGTACAGGGTTTCAATGACCTATACATCCATCCATCCATCCATCTGTCTATATTTATCCATCTAACTATGTACCTACCCATCAATCGATTTTATATATACATATACACACGCATGCACACACGCATGCATGCATACATACATACACGAACGCATACGCGCATGCACACATACACACATGCATACATACATACACGGATACATACATACACGCATACATACACACACACACACACACACAATAACAAAGTCACTACAAGTATCTATTAACCAGACCCCTCCCTCAACCGGGAAATGTGTAGCCTACACTGTATTTATAACGCAGATTAGTTCCTGGGCGGTGTCAAATGAAGAGCAAAATGGAGGGCCTATAGTCAGAATGGTAGAATGACATCTCTCAGCGCCACTGCTGGACAGGCTGGTGCTGAACACCGCAGACAGTGAGACATTTACCAGGAGCCTCATCACATAAACATCACCATAACAAAGACTGACAAAGCCACCAGTAATAATAAATTAACTAATAAACCAGGCACCTTCACTTATATTTTTTGAGAACTGCCCTTAAAATACATAAATATTATAAAAATATGCTACCCACACTGTCTCTCTGGGCTTTACGCTTATAAAAATTCAGATCCAAAATGCATGACAACCCCACAGGAAAATATCTTCAACTTATTTTGGTTTAAAAAGAATAAAAATAAAACGAGCATCAAAGGAGGACAAAGGAGTGAAAACCATGGCAGGATGCCACAAGATTAAGTGCTGCTGGTTAGACGTCCTCTTCAAATTCTTTTTGCTGGAGAAGTCGAATCCTTTACACGGCCTTTGTCTGAAGAATGTTTGTAAAAGTTTGGGGTTAAACCCGGCACTGCAGAAGCGGCAGGTTCCGGCTCCGCTTCACAAGAGCGGCATTCCGCAGACGGGGCTCTTCTTATTGCATATTCCGTTTGCTTTTCCACGGCCGCAGTGATTTCCAAATTACAGCTGATAGATATACAAGCAGAAAGCAGATAATAAGATTTTGCCAGTCAGCATGCTGGTAATTGTGCTGAGATCTCCCAGCATTCGTTATTTCTCTGAATCTAACGCGGCAGATATGACAAACTTTGCGATGGGCCCCAGAGGAGGTCCGTTATGAATCAGACCTAGACGGCTCCGAGGATCCAGCAGGCATCTGCTTGGACGGCAGGCGGTTCTGGAGGAAGCTGTTTAGCACCGTGAAAAGACCACAAGGGTCCTCCACTCCAGGAGGCTTCACCTGAGTGCGTGGCTTAAGCACTCAGATGCAAACAGAGAGGACAGGTTTTTTAAAGTGTTCTACTGATACGGACTGCTGAGCTCACAGCCGACGCTCATGAGGAGCTGGTGATGTTTCTACCCCCGCCAAGGTACCCAGAGCGACCCGTTTCACCGCCGGAAACATTCTCCGGTTCAATGTCAGCCATCAGGCAGACACCGCATGATACCGGACGAAGCACTGACCTTCGGGAATCCGGCATAAGTCGAGTTTACGAAAGCAGGCCAATGTAAACGAAGGAAAGTGGAACAGCGCATACGCTCTCACGTGGCACATCTTAACATTGCAGAGAGCTTAAATATTTACTAAACATAACACAGATCAAGCACTACGAATAAAGCAGGAGACACTGCAATCCAGGGCTTCCCATACATGTGTATCCTAGCTGTGAACTGCACCATGGCACCTTAACAGCTACGCCACCAAGGGGCACTTAATGAATATGACCTTTGCGGTCAGCAGGCTGTCTGACTCAAAGCGGCTTTCAGGGGAGCTGCTGTAATCCCAATTATCATACAGCTCGCTATGTAAATGGTTACATACTGTATTGTGATAATGTATTGTTCGGTGCTCACAACAATTAATTTTTGTAAGAGGAGCAATTTATTAAGTTCAAGAGATTCTGTGTCACTGTAGTTTTAGCAGTGTGTTCAAAAGAAAAATTTTGTCTAACTGAACCAAATAAAAAAAACATTGGTAAATGAAATGCAGTGCTCTTGAAAAACAGGTTGGTGAAAAGCAATTAAGGTTGGTATGCTGGGATGCGTGTGCGCACACACTTTGCAGACAATAGGGGGCGTGAGGCACATCTGCAGTTGCACGTCGACCTTCTATAACACCGGTTATGGTGCTTTTTCACTGCCCGCAAAAAGCCGAACCCGAGCTGCATCCAAGCTGTATCGCAAACTGACGGTTTTCCATTGTGAAGAATGTGAGCTGTACCCACACTGACATGGCCGATAGCATGACCAAACACAGCTGGTTGCATCACCACCACCTGATTGGTCGAAATACATGAAGAAGCCGGTGTCCTGCGAATGGAATATCTAAAGGAAAAAATGATACATTCTATAGATTATTCATTATTAGCAGTGTCGCACATTTCAACGTATTGAAGCATTTCTGATAACTTGGAACGTTTTTTGGAAAATTTCTAATGTCCTATGTAAAAAAGTATTATGATATAGCGCAACAGAATGGACTCGTAATGCAAATTTATGCCAGCAAAGGCTAATTCCACTAGTGTTTGATGCTAGCATGATATTGATATTTCCCATGATATTTACTGTTCACACGGTGTACAAGTGTCTCCTTGGTTTTATCTCACTATCGTTCTCCAAACCTGGCAAGGCCTTTACCAAGCCGACCCTTAGTGGAAAATCAAAGTGAACTGGAACCATGCTGTAACTAGCTAGTCTTAGCAGCACGGCTCAAGTCCAGGGTCAGTACATTTATGCCAGTAAAAAAAAAAAAAAA
Source organism: Stomatorhinus walkeri (assembly GCA_026784285.1). Classification (NCBI taxonomy): domain Eukaryota; kingdom Metazoa; phylum Chordata; class Actinopteri; order Osteoglossiformes; family Mormyridae; genus Stomatorhinus; species Stomatorhinus walkeri. The sequence goes on from JAODUD010000134.1 coordinate 24,259,937, forward strand.
AAAGCACCATGTGTCACAAAACTGAGCATTGAAGAGTCCCAAAGATCATCCATGTGGACGCACTACATGCTCTCACAGCGCAGAGAAGATGATTAGGGGGCTGTGGAGTGCACGCACTTATGGGAGACAGCAATGCACCAGAATATCCTCCCCCACATGTTAAAAGCCTCACACGGACAGCTCACCACCAGAGCAGAAAGACGAGAGGACAGGAGCGGCAGAGTGACCGCACTGCACACTGGGCCAGCCCAGGAGTCCTCACCCAAAGGAAGTAGGTGAACTGCAGGGCGAAGATGGCGATGCCCTCGTTGTCGAAGGAGCCGGCGACGGAGCGGGAGATGTAGCCGGGCACGATGGCGATGAAGCAGGCGGCCAGCAGGCCCGCCCCCTGGTTCCAGAGCTCCCGCGTCAGCAGGAAGGTGGAGATGGCCGTCAGGCCACTGAAGATGGGCGCCAGGAACACGCAGACGTCGCGGATGTGCACCGTCACGTGTAGGAGGTTCAGCACATAGTGGATGAGGCCAGCGGTCACCATCAGTCCGGGGTATACCTGGAGGGAGGAGGGAAGAGACAAGCCCGTCGACAGCTTAATGCAATCGACAAATCGTGGGGCACTTCCTGCTAAGCGCTACCAACGGCCACTACAAGCATAAGTGCATGAGATTTCCTCTCACTACAGCAAGTATCAGTAATAACTTCCTTACCAATAGTCATGGTGACTGGTTTAAAACACAGCTGGAGCCAACCATCATACACGTCTTAAATTTAGAGCAGCCGACTTTTATAGGAATGCTTTTCTGGACACTGCAGATGACCTGACACTGACTCGCATATCCACGGAACCCTTCCCGAAGTTTGATACTTGTACTTTTTATAGGGCTGCCTCACTGGTTCAGTCAGTGGACGATGCACCCCCCACCCCCTCGGAGAAAACAAAAACACAAAAGTTCTGCAGCTCAGATGACAGTTGGAACGCAGACTGTGACTGCAGCACCATGGCAGTACATCAGCCCGGCATCATTCTGCCAGTGAAGGGAGGGATTAAATCAGCCAGGGTTTTGTTATCCTGTCACATCCCTGACAGTTTCTCACTCCAGCAAATGGTGCTGCCATTTGACACGGAGCCATGTGACTGGTGACGTAAGCAGGGGGCACACTGGTGGGCATCTTGAGCCAAAAAAAACACAGAAGTGCAAAAGAAAAAAAAAAAAACTGTCAGAGACTTCCTTCCTAGTAAGGAGAGTGTTGCTACAGGCAGCAGATTGAACTGGAACAAGCAGGAGATGGGGTAAAGTATATATGAAACAATGGGGTTAACAGCAGAGTAACCGATCAGTGACCCCTGACAAGCCAGGTTCTTCAGAGAGGAGTCATCCCTACTTCCTCAATCTCTTCCTCCATCATGGTGCCTTTCACACGGAATGTCACCCATCAAGCAATGTTGTGCCGGAGGCCATAGAATGCCAAGGCGGAGATCACAGGAACATCTGTACCCAGCAATGCAAAGGTCCAGACTGACTACCATTTGATTCTTCCATCCACTTCTGAAAGGCTTTAAACTCCATCACCTCCACGTACACTTAGAAATCCATAAGTGACCTGCTGAGATCCAGAGAACGGTAGATTGCATCATTCTGAAAGGTCTCCCCCTTGGGAGGTCAGCAAGGAAAGGCACGTGTTCACTAAGAAATCTCTACCTCTAAATATCTCAATTAACAGTGAAGCAGGCAGGGGCTTAGGATAGAGAAGTGCGTTTGTGTTGTGTTCAGGGAACCTGATCAAAGTACACCTGAGGGGGGGAATGGCTTTCAGTGCAAACATTCAGACAGAGGCCTGCCTTGGATGGCATTCACAGGGCCAGGAGAAGGCTCTCACTTAGAGGAGACCCATCTACAGATGGAGATACAAACACAGAAAATAAAAATGGAAAGAAGAGAGGGGCAGCTATGGAACAGGCACTTCAAAGAACAGCACCCTGCAAGCTATTACTCTCCATTATGTATTTAACACAGACTTCAGCAGAGCGTGAAATCAGTTTTGAGTTGTGTGGGGGAAGGGGGGGTATTGTCAGAAATGATGTCTCTGGATATTACAGTATAGGCCATCACAGAGGTGGCACGCAGCAGGAGCAAAATGCACCCGCCCACTTCCTGTTACGCATCAGTCCAATAAGGAGACACAAAGGCTTCTGCGGTCACTACAGCAACGACCTTTAATCCACCCCCCCATCCAAACACAGACCTAGCAGTCGAGGTATTGTTAAAGGCAGCTTGTGTTATTGCTGCCTTCCTACTAAAAAAAAAAACACCACACCAGAAAACCTGCACTTTAATCCATCCAAAAATAGACTCCAACAAAACACTCCAAATATGACCCCACAAAAACGAGACAGCAGAGAGATTAGCAGAGAGTATCACGATAATGGCACAGGTTACTGGCTTACCCAGATTCTCACGTAGCAGGGGCAGCAGGCACCAGAGAACCCACCGCAAGTGTACCTTATCTGAGGGAACCGGCAGTTGGGTTATTAATGCAGCTTGAATCTTCAGCACAAGAGCCCTCCAGGGACCCCAGAAGCTCTTTTGACATCCATGCCATCATCCTGTGCTATCTGTGACGTCCCATTGGCTGGCGGGGG
>JAODUD010000134.1:24330226-24344168 GCA_026784285.1 Stomatorhinus walkeri
TTACCGTTTCCTAGCTTACGATGGTGCCCTTTTTACCGTTTCCTAGCTTACGATGGTGCCCTTTTTACCGTTTCCTAGCTTACGATGGTGCCCTTTTTACCGTTTCCTACCTTACGATGGTGCCCTTTTTACCGTTTCCTAGCTTACAACGGCGCTCCTTTAACCATTTGGTTTGATACATTTGTAATGAGCTGCAGATTGGTCACAACACGAAGGCTGCAGGATAGGTAGGTTGGAAAGACTAGACTAGAGTAAAATTGTTGTCCTCCATACAGTGCTGGGTTTGCCTCCTCGTTTCTCCTCACAGTGGCTTTATTCCAGCCTCACTCGTCTATTTGCCTGTCTGCCAGAAATTCATAGTGGTTTTCCTTGCGGTTTATTGCTGTGCTGCTGCTGTGGATCCTGCCAAGACTGACCCTAGTCTGGTTTGTGTGTGTGTGTGTGTGTGTGTGTGTACAAGTGTCAAGCAGGGGGGGTGAAGTTAAACCTGAGCCGTTGTTGTCTGACAAACTTGGTCTTTAATACAGTTACCGCTGTCACACATGCATGAGACGTGCAAAAAAAGCACTGCAAAAAAAGGTCTGACCGCTGAAACATCTTTTTAAATAGTAAAGACAACTATCAGGTGTTGCATAATTTCATTCCATTTTTTAAGCTTCCATTGGTTCTAAAACCAAACCTTTGACCCCAGGAACTCTACTTTTCACCCAGAATCTTGGGAGGAACGATCAGTTCAGTGGCCCATGATTCAAGCCTTCTGCTTCATATATTTTGGTGCAGACCATATGGGAACATCTCTGTGGGCTGCTCCACCTCACTTTCTCATTAAACTGAAAGCCCTGTGTCTACTGAGGGACATTTTTGAGTTTGGCGGTGCATGCTGGGAGAGAAGAGGAAACTGCAGTTGCGAATTCTCCTCTTTTACTCACAGTGCAGAGCCCATTGGGCAGTGAGACACCAGGTGATGGCGTGTGAAGCTCCTCACCAATCCAGCAAACTCACATCGACNNNCCCCCCCCCCCCCCCCCCCCAGCAGGCAGATGACGGAATGGCGACTTACCGCCAATGGCGTTACATCTGGAGGTGATTTCCCACAGCACCAGGGCCATGGAGTAGACGTCGGTCTGCTTGAAGGACTCTGTATTCTCCAGGTTGATTCTGGACTCGAGGACCTCTGGAGCCATGTATCTGGCCGTGCCCACCTGTCCAAGAACAATAATGAAACCGCTGAAGAAAATGGCTCTGTGCTGAGGTACGCTTTGGTCCTCTGCACTGACACTGCTGGGACGTGGCCATGGGGTTCCACATACATGTGCACAGACACACAAACATAATAGTCCAGATCATTACCTGCCAACGCACCTGACCAAACATTCTGAGTTTCAGATGATTTTCATGCTTAATCAGCTGTTATGAACTACCCGACTGCTAACTAAAGAGAAACATGTGCAGAACAGGAAGTGTTATATGATGTTAATCACATCTTACACACACACAGACCTGTACTTATATATTTGTGGGGACTCTCCATTAACTTCCATGGGGAAAACTCTAATCCAACAACAACAACGTTAACCCCTATCCAGCCCTAATCTATAACTATAAGTAACGAAACAAAAGCTTGATTGGCATTTTAAGTTTTATAAGTCATAATTATTTTAAAATTGAGACAATGACAGATCCACAAAACGTTACCACGTTACCCACAACATAAAAATAACAGGTTTTTATCAAATTGTATTTTTATGTAACATATATATAGCACCTCCCCCCCCCCCCACACACACACACACGCATATGCTAAAGTGTGCAAGGTCTAGTAGCTTAGACTGTTCCACACATATCCTGCATCCTCTGACATTTGTGGGAAATGGAAAGAATGCTCTGGCAGAAAAAGGAGAGAGACACCAAACAAACATCATAAACCTTTTTTTAAGCCCCAAAAATATCCCTCACTGACTGCCGTCTGGGCCTAATGGCTGTTATGATTTGCTCAGCCTTGAGGGCAAACAGGAAAAAACAATGTACATCACTTGAATGATTGAGCTGACTGAGAGAGTAACTAATTCATTTTATAAACAAGCCCTTTGTTATGTGTTGGATTCCTTCACTTCGTACAAAATACTAAGATGAATGGATATATATTACCATCTGAGCTAGCTATGTGTACTGTACATTGCTTCATTCATGAGTTTGTGTGTGTGTGTGTGTGTGTGTGTGTGACTGTGTGTGTCTGGTATGGATGTTAGCGTGCGTCAGCTACCAGCCTCGTTTAAAGTGGCTTAAGAAATAAACCCCACAAATACATGTAACACCAATCAGCTTTAATGAGGCCGCGGCACAGAGCCCTGCAGGGGCCGAGGGGTCCCTCCGACACAGAGTAAGGGGGCTGCGGGGGGGACGGGGGGGTATCCTGCATGCAGCCCACCGGGATGGCTTGCGCTTTCAGCCCCTCCCCCACTACACCCCTAACCCACCCAGAGCACTACATCTGTGGGGATTAGCTGTTTCACTGTCCAATGACACGGGCCAGATTTCACGGGCAGTAACGCCTAATTCCACTGGTATTATGGCCTGATTAATGGACAGGGGAGCAGTATTTCATGCTGGCATGATTTTTCCAGACACTCTCCCACTTTCTTTGGCAAACCATTTTGTGAATGTGTCTTGTAACACCTACACATAATCTGCAGACATCCAATAACTAAAAGCTATTATTATAATTAATAATAATTATTGTTACAAAAAAAAACTCTAAGAATTCCCTAGCAGATTAGGGATGTTATGCAATTTTTAAATTTGCGTTTCCATAACAAATTTTTGTGTACACTTGATATTTGCTCAATTCATTTATTTCTCCCAGGGAGGGGGGTAGCCAGGGTGTGGGCATAATAAGACCCAATCGTTTAGGCCATTGCTACAGCTAGAGGTGGATAGTTCAGGTCCAGAAAGTAAAAATCCAGTGCAAGATTTTGTTTCTACCCACCAGTTGAGTATAAACAGTCGCAGTGACAGAGTGCTCAACTAGATGGTTGAAAGAAAATCTTGCACTGGATTTTTACTTTCTGTAAAGCTGGTGACACCAACCCCTTCACAATCAGGGCCGGCTCTATCTTTTTAGGGCCCTAGGCAAAGCTTTCCTTGGAAGGCCCCCCAAGCAAGAAAACTGATGATCATTTCACTTACTCAGCCATGTAAGTAATATGGGGGCCCTGGATAACAGCCTATTCTGCCAATAGCTACAGTCAACCCGGCTCACGGCTGACTCATTTCCGTGTTGGTGGGGGGGGGGGGGTGCAGTGTCCCGGGTGTCTGCTTGTAAACAAGCAAATTGACTCAGTACCACAGCAATGGAGAAGATTTCCATGTCTTTAATTAGAGGGATCAGGGTGAACAAATTAGATCCATCTTGACAATGTGAAAACTCCTCTACTGCTCCATAGACGACACATATTACGTTCTTAGGGGATACATCTTATTCAGAGTTAAAAAGGAGACTCACAATTATTAATCTGTTGTTAAATAATGTACAAGGTATTGTACTGTAATCATTAACTTCATTAAGATTTGCTGTATTTTGAGCAAATGAAAAACGAATGACCCTTTATGTCAGGCACAGTCTGCAATATTACTGCCCATCTGGGGTTGCTGCATAGTAATTTTAGTGCTCCTTTCAGCTCGTTCCCAACCCCCCCACCCCATGATACGTGAGGTTTCATTAAACGAGAACTTGTGGGTATGTTTCAACCGTGTTAAGGGTACAGCTAGTTTAATCACAGAGCAGAATGCAAAAGAAAACCCTTAGGTAAAAGAAGTGTGAAGGCATAAAAAGAAAACTTTTTGAAAGAAAATGCAATGTTAGATAAGATTCAGTTGTGTTTAATTAGATACAATTAAGGCAAGAGGAAAATGGCAAATTGCTTGCAATGGCAGGTATAGTTTGAATAGAAAAGCTTACCTGTCCACTGTTGGCAAGGTCGTCCACAGACAGCGAATTGTCCAAACGTAGAGCGAGGCCAAAGTCACACAGGCAGCAGGTGAGGTTCTTCTTGACTAGGATGTTGGAGCTCTTTAGGTCTCGGTGGACGATGGGGACCTTGGGGCGCCCGCATGGGGTGTGGTCGCTGTGCAGGTGGGCTACGGCCCGGGCCAGGGACTCCCCCAGAAGCCACAGGTCCTGCCAGGTGATGATGTGACGGGTGAGGTATTCCTGCAAGTTACCCCGGGGGTGGTAGGCCGTGATGAGCCAGTACTGTTTCTGCGCCTTGCGGGTCTCGGCTGTCAAGAAGTGCAGGATGTTTTCGTGCTTCAGGTTCATGTCGGAGAAGATGTCCTTCTCGTTTTTCCAGGACGCGTACTCCTCTTCCGGGAAGATCTTGACTGCCACCGTCTCAAACTGCTCTGAGGGACTCTGCTTGAGCTTGGCCTTGTAGACCTCGGCGAACCGGCCTTTGCCCACCTGGACCTCCAGCTCGATGGGCAGAGGCTCCGTGTTGTGGTTCAGGTTGTTGGCGTGGGTGGAGCTGCTGTCGGAGCGGTCGTCGGGCATGATGGGGCCGGTGTCGCTGTGCTCCAACTGATCTTTGTGTCTCAGCTTCTTGCTTTGGAGCTGGCGCCGGCGATACACCCTGTACATGTAGAAGATGGTGATGACCAGCACTGCCAGAACAAGCAGAGGCAGCAGGCTGATGAGGATGACCCAGTCCACCTGGACGTCCTCGGGGGGATCTTGATCTTAGGTAAAAAAAGTAAAAATAACAACAAAAACACGAGTTATGGATAGGCATTTGTCAGATCCATTGTGTTGTGACCAGAATAAGACAAATCAAGAGAAAATGTATGAATCAAACAATTACACACAAACAGTATAATGAGGATAATCATTTAACAAGGCCTTCTGGCTATATGACACACAAAAACTGCGAAAATGTTTCCATTGCACTGAACAAATGTGGATTAAGGGCTTTATTTTTGTTCAAGGAACAGAGAAGAATGCTAAGAACTTGGGTGTCAGCTTGGTGCAGATGTCCAGGGGCAGTCTGAGGGCGACCGGGCAGCTGGATCCAGTGACAGGGCTGAGCTGGACGAGTGCTTGAGAGCATCTGAAGGAACCCACTCTGAAACGTCATAGCTGGCGATTTAGGAGCACCTGAGGAATGCTGATAGAGTGATGTTGGACACCAAGCACGGCCTGTCAGATCACTAGTACTGTGCAGAAGGCTTGAGGGGGATGTGCTACGTTGCTACCAAGACCTAGCAACCAATCCACTTTGATGTTGGACCTGAAGATTCGGTAACACTTTACTCAAAGCAGTCATCACAATGCATTATAGACACCTTCATAATCCATAATTATACATTCATAAAGTGTTATGAACATGGCTATAACTATTTATAAAAAGGCATAACACATTATAACCATGTTTATTATGCATTATGAATGCTTGATGAAACCCTCAACAATAATGCACCATAGATACCTTTGTAATACATTACATAGCATCCTTAATTCCTATACTCTGACCATTATAATGCATTATGAAGGCATCTGTAGTATATTATAAATGATATAATAATGCATAATCAACATGACTATAATGTGTTATGCCTTTTTATAAATAGCTACAGCCATGTTTACAATACTTCAGGAATACATAATTATGCATTATAAAGTTATGTATAATGCATTATGATGGCTGCTTTGAGTAAAGTGTTACCGTTTACTCTGTATTATGTATAAGTTTATTGCAAATTTTGCCTGACAAACTAGCATGTGACACGTGGCAGAGACTTAAAATATAGTGATTATTACAGGTGTGAATATGCATCTGATTCAGCTGGCTGAGTCATACAAAGACTGGCTGATAGCTAAGACGCCCATCTTGGGCCTGAAAGGCAACGAGGTGCAGAGCTGAATGACAGGGACGTAGGACCCTGATCCCGAAGGCCTTGCTGGGAAGGGCTTCCTTTGTCTGCATGCATCTGTGAGTGGCTTAGGAATAGCCTGCCTCAGCCTGCTTTCCGTAGATCCACTACCACAGATATGAATCTGCTTCAGAGTTCCTGAGAGAGGCTTCAGGAACAGGAAGAAAATTCCTCAACAAGCTCAGACTCTTACTGGTGGGCCGCCGTAGCAATTAAAGCACCAAGCGACCAAACAAAGAGTAAAACTCCACAGCTACCACAAAGCTATTGGCTGCTCTTTGACGGAGTTGTAGATTATATTATTTATCCACGTGAATCACTGGATGATGCAGCCAAAGGTGTTTATGCTAGACAGGGTGAGTCACTACTCACAGACACAGCAAAATTCTGCCATTGAGAGAAGCTGCTTCGCCCCTAAACCTCAGATGAACATTAAAGTTGCAGCTGGTCTCTTTCACCTCCCGGCCACTAGAGGGAGGCGCTCTCTCTTGACTCAAGAATCTGGATGACCTTGACACAACTGACCTACTCATGAGACAAAATCCTTACCAATGCAGACCCTCCCCCACACAATGGGCATGCCCATTAGCAGATCTGAATGTTTTAGGGCAGTGACCCCATGGATGGGGTTCAGTTCTTCACACGGCACACACAGTAGAAGGAGAAAACTGGCACAACCATAACAAGAACACACACACACACACGCACACACACTAGAAGGAGAAAACTGGCACAAGCATAACAAGAACACACACACACACGCACACACACTAGAAGGAGAAAACTGGCACAACCATAACAAGAATATGCACACACACACACACGCACGCACACACATATTTGTACTCATATATTAGTAGGGACCATCCACTCATATCTATGGGCAAAACCCTAAGCCCAATAATTAGCCCTTAATCTTAAACATAAGTGACCAAACAAAATATAAGACTTTATATTTAGGCATTTATAGTTTTTTGATTGCAGTCAAAGGTTTTTATGAAATTGGTTTTATAAAAAAAATGAAAAAAATGTTCCCCACAATGTCAAAGTAAGAGGTTTTTTCACATTGAAGGAATATTTCGTAATTCATTTCTATGGGGAAAACTCTAATCTCAGCATGTTGACCCCCACCCAGCCCTAACCCTAACCATACAAAATATGAGACCTTTGGCATTTTTACTTTTTTGATTGCATTCATAGACCTGAAAATGTCAATGATTGTGGGAGACATTAGGTCCATAATCAACACACACACACACACGCACACACACACACACACACAGAATAACAGAATACCAAATCCACAATAAAGGAATGAAGAAACTAACTGGCATGGTTAGCAGTACTACTAAGTTATTCTTATTTAGATAAAATAAATAATGCTAATTGTGGATTGGTGTGAAGCTAATGGGGCAGCCCAGACCATCTGGGGATCTCAGTCCTTTCTGGAGCAGGCCTGACACCAGACAGTGAAAATCCTATTTGTTTTTTGTTCCCAGCCAACAGTAACGATTAAAAAAGCAAGACCCCCAAAATGCCAATATATTCCAGTACAGAACGTTCTCACATGTCGGTGAGATTAGTCTGCCCAGCAATTGTCTGCTTTCCTGAGGAAAGTTTCCAACACACCATAATGCATCATGTGTAAACAGAGGTTAAGACATCTGTGTGCTTTTCTCCTTCTGCAATGTGTTATTGGTTAAAAGGGCCGGGATACCAAACTCAGACATGATATCACTATAAATGGGCAATGTACATACTCCCCAGATCCCAGCCCCAGGTCTAAAACAAAGGCTGTATGATGAAAACCAAGCTGGGCGGGGGGATACACACTGTGGGAATATACACAGTCTGCACACGCTGGTTCTGGGTGGCACACGAGCCACAGTGTCTTGCTGGACACTTCTAGCAGTTTTTTTGGGGCCAAAGCCAATTTATCCAGCTTTGCTTGACCTACATCACCTGCCTTAGGGGCAGAAAACGTTGGATTTCCTCTCCACCCCTCGCTGCTTGCAGATCCCAAAGAGTCAGCCGTGCTAACATCTCCACAAATATGGCATTACCACTCCTGACGTCAATTGGGAAGTTGGGGCGACTAGGGGCCAGCAAGGGGCACTCTAGCTGCCATTTGTAGGAACTCCCATTGTTTACCATCATTGTCTTAAAAGAACATCACCCTACTAATAATAACCAGTGTAAACCCCTAGCTTGGCCCTCTTGTGGAATGCACTGTGTTTACCCGAAGGTGCCTGACATTTACCGTCGTTTTATACAGAACAATTCTGCCCCTACTGGCAGAATTCATACAAATGTCAGAGCATAAAGACATAGAGTCTTGGTGCTCTCTTAAAGTTTTCAGTCTGGGGTGTCCTGGAAAAAGGCAGTGAGTCACTGCAGGTAACAAATGGCTGCTTTTCCTCTCAGAGGCTCAGATTCCCCCGGATGTGGAATCGCTGAAGATGTGCAGCTGACACGAGTAAATACAAGCCTTTGTTCCGCTGTCATGCTCTTCTTTTCCAAACAGCCCGAGGTCAGAATATCCAGCTAACAGCAGGCCGATGCTTCTGTACCAAATTAGCCTGGTATCAGTCTAATTTACCATGCTTTGCTCCAATTAAGTATGTTTAGAGAATTCAAAGTGAGGCAGACTGTCTGCTCAAACCTCCTTGATAAGTTCGTCTGGAATTCAAACTCTGACAGTGAGAGGCGCCAAGCGGTGCCAAGGTGAGCTTTTGATCTCCAGACGCAGACGGAACCTCTGTCAGGAGAGCCGGCTGGATATGAGGGCGGCAGATGTAGAGAGTGAGAGGCGGCGTGGGCAGCAGGATCGTCACGCGAAGGAGGTTCCCTCCCCTCCTCCACAGAGAGAAGCAGAAGACTATTTAAACTGAACAAAAATTAGCTGAAGAACAGAATGGCAGTCTTCTGAAAGCCTTCCTGCTGGCTCCCTCAGTAGGACAAAGCCAGTTCAATGGCAGCAAAATCAGCACGCCAGAAGGATCCTGTTCACATTTGCGCCGAATAGATTTATCACACCTCCCGTTAAGGCCATTTAAAAAAGCATGCGGAACAGGCGGCAGAGCTGGGAAAAAAACCCATGGTGCATCGCGCCAAAGCCACCCCAGTCGGCCAAGAAAGTCAGACATTTGTTTTGGTTGCAGACATTTTTACAATGCCCACCCCTCACATATCTTGACATCAACGGCGGTTGTAGGAGCAGCAAATCACTGACAGGCCGGTACGCCCGCTCGCGGTACTGGTGGCACTAACGGTATTGTGACTTCATAGGTGTTTCTAGAAGTGCTAGTGGGAAGTGGGGGTAGCAGCATGAGGCATTTCTAGGTCCAGTGGCAAACACTATGTAAACAAACAGGGACTTCCTGGAGCCCAGAGGACGTATTGCTCTAGCAGAAGGAGTATCCACCCGCATACTGTTCCCAGCTCACAAACAGGTTTTTCTGCTCAATAGGTCATTGCCAAGAATGAACCATTTCTGTTATTTGTTACAAGATTCAATCTAAATAAAACTAAAATTTCGTTCTGCAAAATCCGCATGGACTGAATTTCAGTGGCTGGCACTGCTGTGTCAAGCTTCTAAGATTTGAAGGCAATAGTGATACGTATAAGTAGCAATAACCATACAAATACATGTGATGAGGTGGCCGAGTGGTTAAGGCGATGGACTGCTAATCCATTGTGCTCTGCATGCGTGGGTTCGAATCCCATCCTCGTCGTGACTGATTTTCTTAACTTAAGCTAAATTGGATATCAATGAAACACCGTGTCATTTCGACAATCGATCACAGCTTCAATGGCGATGGCTACAACAAAAAGGTACCCCCCCTCAGTATCATGGAGACACCTTCAGGCCTGGTGAAATTTTGGGTTTCGGGAGCGTAAACATTTCACTTCATGTCAAGCCCCAATGTCTCAAGGGAGCTTGCATCTGTGTTCGTGTCCTTCAGCTTCAGGCTTCATCTATAGCTCAAACACTAGTGGACTAATGTCCTGTCATGAGGTCTGTGGTGTCTTCAACAACAGGCAGCTGTTCACGTTCCGATGCAGCATTCCGGAACTTTGACACCTCCCGCCACCCTGCTCGAATCGTTTTTGCCAGACAAAATGAGCCCATGTGCTTGAGTTTGAGATGGACAAGCGGCTTTGACTCTCCCTTCCATGAAATAATGTCACCGTCCTGGTGAGGGTAAGACAGACCTGTGACCTGGGGGATCCTGCCATGCCATCTCAGGGGGGAAAGCCAGGTTTCCCAGTTTTCCCAGCAGATTCAGCTCACCCCTAACTGGTTTTGTCAGCGCTATAAATGTTGGGTGTGTTTTGTGGGTCTTTGTGCCAGTAAACCTGTCCAGATTACCATACCCTTCCTATTTCCTGTCAGCTAAAAATTAAGCCTTCTTAACGAGGTGACTGTACAAATTGTCCTGCAGCTGGCCTGTGTACCTGCGAGCCTGTCCCACATTACAAATCCCGCAGTAACCCCCCCTCCCAAACATATCAGGGCAAGTGGGGGGGTGCTGATGCATGCGAGTTCTGGCTGAAACTGTGCGTGAGCGACCTCTGCCAGGTTCTGCTGCTCCACTTCAAATTAAACACAGACAGGAAACCACACGTCTGCATAGCTACACCACTTTTCTGAACCAGGCCGGACCTGTCTGCCCTGCCCCCTCACAGAAGAGAAGACCCCAGGAGACAGGGATGATGCTCCACCCCCTCATCTGCGAGCCTGGTGTAGCGATCATCTTGGTCGTGCTTTGCTGTCAAGCATGCATCCATGCTCCTGTGGAACACGCTCCTTCTCTTGGAGAATGCAGCTGCCACCCCATCCCAAGGTTGCATGCACTTCTGCTGTGAAACTACAAGATTTTAATCTGCCATTCATACTACAGAAGCACCACATTGGAGTAACTGTTTGCTTTTACAATGAGCAAAATGCTATGACAACCACTGAATATCCGTAGCAACACGCAGAAAAAACAAAGATTAGTCCTGGCTTGGTTAGCTGGAAAAATTTGGTGTAGAAACACACACACATGCGCACACACACACACAAGAAGCAGAATGCTCTCATACAGGCACAGGAACTGCCAAATTCTGCAACAAGATGCCCTTCCTGAACTTAAGCGTACAAACCCATTTCCTTTGGTGATTTTTCGCTCCAAGAGTAAAGTGTAGAGTTGTAAAGTGATGTATTTATGTCATGCTGAATTTTATACTGCAAAGTAAAGTCTCTCACTATTTGTTGAAACTACTTGTTAAAAGATGAGATCCATTTAAAACTCCAGAGACAATTGCATACTGAATAAAAAAACTAAATAATGTATTGGCAGGATGAATGCATAATTTTTTCAAAAGAAGGACAAACACAACGGATCCAAAACATGAAGAAATTATAACCTTGTCTATCACTGACCTTGAAAGACATGCACATTTCCACCTAGGACTGAGTCAAACATTGTAACAACTTCCTGTTTAGGAATTCACAGGATATGATGTCATTGTTTCTACGAGAAACTTTCTCATTGGTTTCAATGTTCTGGTTCTACATCGTTGATTCTTTCTCACTGGTCCAGCCTCACCAAACAGATGTTCAGTGCTGAGTTCTTTGTATCGTCTCTTGGATCAGTATCAGACCAGACCAATGGATGGTGCGATAGAGCGGAGATTACTCACGGGTATGAAAGATGAGAATTTCATTGCATTCCTCTTCTTTGGAGCAGGAGCAGATGTGGATTGCGCTGCCTTGGGAGACCTTCTCCTTCATCACACATTTGGTGTTGTTGTAATCGGTCAGGAACAGACCGTACAGCTTTTTGGACGGGTCGTGGCAAAGTGTCTCCACTGTATTGTTGTTTTCCTTCTTTCTCCTGGGAAGATGGACAGGGTAACAAACCAGACTGGTCAATTACAGACCAACGGCTGATAAATCACTACATTGCATAAGGTAGCATCAGACTAATCTGCAGATTTTTCACAACTGCATTCATTGTGTGTGGATATGAAGGCAGCCCCATCCTTTCCTTTATTATATGACAATGTGGTGAGGTGGCATGGTGGCACTGTTGCCAGGGTTTGAGTCTTTACCATAGCTCTGTGTGTGCGGAGTTAGCATGTCCTGTCTGTGTCACTGCGGGGTTTTCCCTGGGTACTCCAGTTTCTGCCCACGGTCCAAAGACATGCTAAGATTAATTGAAATTACCAAAATGCCCATAGGTGTGTGCGTGTGTGTAAGTGTGCCTTGTGGTGGGCTGGTGCCCGATCCAGGGTTGGTCCATGTCTTACGCCTGTAACCTCTGGGACAGGCTCCCAACCCCCCTGTGACAGGTACAGAAATGGAACATATGGATGGATGATATGGGTGAAGCATCATTATGATGGCATTAATTTGTGGTAGGAGAAGGCTGCTCCCCTCTGATCTGGGATCAGCTGTGAGTCCAGCTAGTAGCAGGACAGGACTCACCAGATGCTGACGCAGACCTCCTCCTCCAGCGCACAGGTGGATGTGATGTTGCAGTTGGTCAGGCACTCACTCTTGCCGTCACAGTCTGAGTTCTTCAAGTCGCAGAACTTGCAGAGGTTGTGCAACCTGATGGCCGGCAGGTCTGTGGAAAAGCAGGAAGGTATCAGCAGCTGTGGAGGACACTGTCTAACCCACTCGAGTGTCTTAGTATAAATTGTATATTCTCAGTAATTTCCAGTAACCAGACCCCCTCACTTCATAAATTCCTAGAGATGCTCCCTTTGTGTCAACAAACATGAAACAGCGATTCCAGATCAAGCAGTAACGTCTACGCTCTAAAACTCAAAACCCCATCACTTATAGCACTTGTCTGGCTTTTACTTCCCCACAGTAAGAAATATCAGGCTGATTCTCAGTTGGCCTCCAACATCACACCTGTTTCTGGAAGCCACTCGCCTCTGCTGCCATATGCTGGTGATTTAATGCTGTCTGTCTACTTCGCCGGTTACTCCGGACCAGTCGTGCTTGCAGAGTCTTCAGCATGTGCGAACACTCACGTTTGCACGCCCGCTCACTCTTGCATGTATTTTGCTCTTCAGGGGAACTTCCCAATGAACCGTAATGCCATTCACGACGATGCGAGGGAGACATTTTCAAAAGGCACCTTATGGATCCCATCTTAAGTGTGCAAAGCACCTCTTCACAAAAAAACCCTATAGGGGTTTAGAAACTTAACTGCCAAAATCCAATTTTCATATGAACACCTCAATTAAACACAGAAAAGCTACCTGAAAAACAAAAATAATTGCAAAAATAAATACATAGATAAAATCTGCACAAATGGAGCACAAATAAATGTATTTACCACGCATATTCACATGCAGTCGTTACTATGTCACTACTATGAGGTGGACGGCCAGTTCTAGAGCTCTTCTATGTGTCGACACCATTCAGTGATAGATGGCTGGCCTACACTGGGCCGCTCAGTGGCCAGAGCTTAGAAGTACATTTTATTCAAGTGGTCTTAGCACCGTGCTAACACAAGGGAAGTGGCACAGAGTCTTAGTGCCATGCTAGCACAAGGGAAGTGGCACAGAGTCTTAGTGCCATGCTAGCACAAGGGATGTGGCACAGAGTCTTAGTGCCATGCTAGCACAAGGGAAGTGGCACAGAGTCTTAGTGCCATGCTAGCACAAGGGAAGTGGCACAGAGTCTTAGTGCCATGCTAGCACAAGGGATGTGGCACAGAGTCTTAGTGCCATGCTAGCACAAGGAATGTGGCACAGAGTCTTAGTGCCATGCTAGCACAATGGATGTGGCACAGTCTTAACACTGTGCTAACACAAGGGATGTGGCACAGAGTCCTAGCACCGTGCTAACACAAGGGAAGTGGCACAGAGTCTTAGTGCCATGCTAGCACAAGGGATGTGGCACAGAGTGTTAGTGCCATGCTAGCACAAGGGATGTGGCACAGAGTCTTAGCATCGTGCTAACACAAGGGAAGTGGCACAGAGTCTTAGTGCCATGCTAGCACAAGGGATG
>JAODUD010000134.1:24398530-24418080 GCA_026784285.1 Stomatorhinus walkeri
ACGCTTTTCAACAGAGGCAAAATTCTGCCGACGCTGCAACTTTTCCTTTTTCTGGAAATCTCTGAGTCCCTATTTCCAAGATGGCCTTTTCGTCCACCCCCCCCCGCCCCCCCCGCTCCACCATAAGCTTCCTGGTTGCCACTGATGAATAAAGTTCACTTCTAACAAAGAAACAACTTCTCTATTAAATCTGTACAGCTTATTCAATATTTTTTTTCAATCTCTCTCTTCTCAGCTCATCGCTGTTTAATATCTTGTACCATTCAATTGGTCCAAGCGACTTTCATTCATTAGATTTTTTTTTTTTTAACAAGACGTGTGACTGATCGCTTCCGGAAAAGTCTCTGACGTCCTTGAAATTAAGGCAACAAAGATTCAAGAAAAAAAACGTAGCTAAAGTTCTCTAGAAAACTAAAGTTTAACACAAGTAATAAAAAAATGAAAAGGAAGAGTAGTTTAATATCAGAGGAAGACAACTTTTCTCAAACTGGCTTCCTCTCCTAATTAAAAAACCTCACCGCCTCTGAAACCTACCAGTACGTTCTTTTGTTTTTTTTTTTGTTTTTTTTTAATATTTTCTATTTTTTATTCAGGAAATTTTGTGAAGAAAAAAATTCAGCCTTTTTGAGGCTTTCAGGCTACTGGACTGCAGCTCACGGCTCTGCCCGTCACAAACCTCCTTGGCGGGGCCCGTGGAAAATGAAGAAGTGTCCTTTTGGGGGCTGTGCAGCCTCAGTCTCAGTGCAGCCCTCCCCAGCACCCCCTCCCCCCAACTCAAGGCAATGCAGTCCCAGGTAATGCCCCTCTGTCCCGTGTTATCTGGTAGGGAAGAGGGAGAGAGCAGGTGAGGGCGACTTCTCAGCACTGACCAAATACACACAATATCTCCACTCTTCTCTGTTAGGCACAAATTTATGAGCTGCAAACCTTAAGATTCAAAGCATTTTAACATATAACGTGAAACTTATGGTGGCAGAATGAATTACTATATCATATAAATGGGTTATGAGATAGAAAATAACCATATCCATCCATCCATCCATCTATCCATCCATCTATCCATCCATCCATCCTCGTGATTCTGGGCAGGGTCACATGGACAAAGAAAACCTATTTCTTTGCTAAAGGAAAGTTCAGTGGTCTTACTCAGTGGTCCTACTCTGCTTCATAATTAATATCTGGAAACTTTTATATATGTTGCCTAAAATTAGACTTTTTTGTTTTAGTTAAGTCATTGACTGCGAGTTTGAGCACTGTGATTGGATGGCAGGAGCTACAGCAGCTAATGCGTTAATCATAACCCGAAAGTCTTGGGTTCGAGACCCAGGATGGAGTACTGTACAGGGCACAGGGGCTAAGCCTGGAACGGTGCCTCTGCCCCAGAGGCGTGCTAAATTAAAATATCAAAGTCAAGTATTAATCGATAGCGAGGGAACGACCTTGGCACCTTTTAATAAATCGCAGCGTAAACCATTGTGACAGTGTAATGGACGCGGGCGAAGTGAAGGTCACCATGACTGCCGTGCATCACGTCTCGTTAGCGAGACGGCAGCCGGGATCAATGGGGGGGCGGTGGGGCTGGCTCTCCAGCATGCCAGCGCTAATTAGGGGAGCTGTCGATTCCAATCTGCATCACCGGCGATGGGAGCTGGGCTATGGTGGCAAATAAATTAACCAGGCCTGGGGGTGGGAGGGACGCTCTCGGTTGCCATGTCATGAGGTATCAAGTGGAGTGGCATGCAATCGGCTTTTTGATTCTGGGCTCAGATCTGGCAACCCATATCCATCACCCGTGTGTTTGCAAATACTCACTTCGACTGTTGGTAGGAGTAGACGGACGCATGATCAGTGGCGTTCTCCACCTGCAGTGGGGGCTGTGTACCACCAGCATCCTGCGAGGAGGGGGCCACCGTCTGGGGCGAGGCATCCGCCACTACTCCCTGCACAGGGACGAGGTTATGGGGGTCACTTCTCCCCCAAACTTATACGATTACCTGTCCTGCACTACCAAGTTTCCCTTAGAAAGGGACTATGTCACTCAGGAATCATGGGAAATGTGTTACATCTATCCCTTCTTATAGGAGAGGTTTATAAGACTCCCGTGAGATTATTCTGGGATGGCTTGCTATGCCTTTTTAAGGCTCTGCTCCTGTCTCTCGCTAAACCGTTACTGAGAAACATCTCGTGTTGGCCTGAGCTTTGTCAGTGTGCCTTATCAGGTAAAGCTGCCTGGCGGGGACTCCGTGCATCTGGCTTACGGCACTTTTCTTAGAGGGCAGCACCTTTTACCTAAAATTGTTTTTCCCTGGCAAGGGTTGGTTTTGCCTGGGTTTATGGTTCCATTTTAGAACCTAGGGAACGGTCTCCCTTATAGCTGCGGTGCATGCGGCTGAACATGTAATACAGCCTCTCACACTGTGATAGAGTCCCAGTATCATGTATGTATCAGAAAACTAAATATTCAGATCAGGTGGAACAACAAGCACTTTGGGAGTGTTGGTGTGGCCTCTGGTGGACTGCCAGCCACAGCAGTAGGGTAATCTAGAGTGCATTTAAGGACTCCACTCCCCAAACAGAGTGACTGGAAGTGCACCAGAGACCAAAACAGGTGACAGAAGGAGACTGAAACAAGATTCTCTTCATCGTTCAGAAAAAAAAAGAATTGAACTTCTTTTTATTGCCCGATGGCAAAGGTCATGACAGCCGCAGCACCATCTGGAAAGTTGTCATCAGTAAACACTATGCCACACTATGTCAGCGCCCCCTACTGGCTTGGCTGAGGCATAATGAGAAAGCACCAACACATCCCCACAGAGATGGAAGAGCACTAGAATGTCTCCATGGAGATGAGACATGAAGAAACATGAAGATATTCCCACAGATGGAAGAGCGTCAGGGTATTCCGGGGGGGGGGGGGTGGGGGCAGGCAGCAAAGCTTGCAGTTTTGTTACGCCAGGAATAGCTGGGTGGTGCTGATCTACAAACCAGACCAAGTAAAACAGAACAGCACTTCCTGAGAGTTGTTACGTTGGGGGGGATTGTTCAGGTATCCTCCAGAGATACTCGCTGTTGTCACGCATAAAGCGTTCTTCTTTAACAGCAAAGTTTAGGAGAGTCACTCCTCAGCAACTGTCGGAGAACATTACCTCAATATGCTGATATCACGTAAATGGAAACGCAAACATTATTTTCTTAAAAGACTCTGTGCACGTTGGGTGAGATGCCTGTGAGGTCAAGCTGAGGATGCTGGCTAACCTAGCGACACATGGCAGGTATGGGAGAGGTGAAAGGTCAGAGGGCAGAGGTCGGCTGAGCACACTTACTTCGACTGGGACGGCGGAAGGAGGCACAGGAGTGTACTGGGGAATGTACGTCCCTTGCATAGGCGCAGCTGCGGCCGCAGCGGTCATGTACTGCAACACAGAGACATCGCCAAAGGGGGGCAGTGGTGTGTTGGGGAATCGCTCACAACTTAGCAACATGGACCAACGCGATACAATCGTGTCCCCAGGGGCTTAATTAAAAGCACCAGCCCCAGGTTCGATATAAACTGAGCCGTCAGCTTTGCTCGGCGGTCAGTCTTGTTGAGACTTTGTACTCCCGTCTTCGTCTCGTTTGATGTGTTTGAAGGTTTCGCTTCATAATCGATTTATCAAGCTTTGTCTTTCAGCTTCATGCTCATAATCCTGGTTTTTGTATCTTTGGTTTTTGTTCCAGTCTCCCCCCCCCCACCCCCCCAGCCCACCACAACCACCCTGTGCAGTCAGTGGGCCAAAACCCAGGCAGCGGCCTGTTTCCAACAGACCTGGCAGTCTGGTCAGGCGGCCCACCTTTCTTCTGTTTGTGAGCATTAGACGTTTCCATTGGCAACATTATATTGTGATTTTAAAGAACATAAATATGGCAGTAATGCTATAAGACGTGCTGTTTACAGTTACTCGCACAGTAGTATGATGTGAGATGGTTCACATCCTGCACATTGACAGCAAGTTACTTAAACACCTTGAAACAAAGTACCTACAAACTCACAAGTTGCACGGTGTTTGTCATTTGTCACACGAAACAGAGCATGCAGTCGAAGGAATTTAACGTTGAGCTACAGATGTTCTGCACTACAGACAGCTGCACTACAGACAGGAGAAAATAGATTGCGGTAGTTATACTGGTATACTGTGATACTTGCCCTTTGACCTCAGAAAAAACAAAGCCTCGGATCATTGGATGAATCCTTCTGAGCGTGTTTGAAGGCCACACACACGGCCTCCATGTTACTGCCTTCGGTAACAGCACACATTTCCCCACGGCTGGGAGCAGCGATTTCCTTTACGGTTTGTTGGCGGCTGGATCCCCCCTGTGGCGGCGCCGGCAGAGACCCGACTCCGGGCCACACTACTGAAGTCCGCAAACGGTGGGCGATGCGTCCGTATCAGGAGGGAAAATCGCTTTATGGCAGGAGCAATGGGGCGCGGGAAACGGCAGCTTCAAGGAGACCATTCTGGAGCCAAGTTGGAAGTACGAGAAAAAAATAAGGACAGAAAAATGCTGATTTTTTATATCGCCTGTGGAAATGCCAGTGTATGTATGGGGGGCTTAGTGTGTGTTTGGGGGGGCTTAGTGTGCGTTTGGGTGGGCTTAGTGTGTGTTTGGGGGGTGTCATTCTCATGGTCGTGATTATACTGTTAGGTCCGGACTGGAGTCTTCAGTGCCCCTGCATTGATCACTGTTAATACTCTGCTTTTTTGTCCTCTCTCACCTCAGCATGCTGAGCCACACACATGCCCCCCCCCCCCACCCCACCCATCCGCTTCCCCTCTTGTTTTCTCTGCATTTTCCCATCTTGCAGAAATGACATTTCCTGAGCCTGCACTATTTCCGAATAAAACAATTCCTGTTTTCGCTGCTGTGTGGACCTTAAAGTCAGGGTATGAGATCTGAATGGTCCCGCCGTGCACTAAAAATAATCACCCAAGTACAGAAACATCCACACCCCCACTGCGAGGCTGTTGAAGATCAGAGGGCTGCCTTCCTGCCTCTGGGGGGAACCTGGGTGAGGTCCTCACATACAAGCCCACCGCCCAAGGGACACAGGCTGGCTTGGCTTCAAGGAGAGTTCAAAGTTCTACACTGCAGAGTAGAAACGATCTAGCTGCCATTGACCAACTAGTTTCATTGAAGCTTTCTTAGTCTTTCAATGGACAGAAGTGCTGTCATGGAAGGAAGACAGTTCCTATCGGCTGAGCTGCTTGTCATTAATTCTCTTTTACAATTAAAATATGGTGACTTCTGGGCTCAGTAACTAACCAAATCAACCAAAAGCAATATAGATAGGTTGTTAATGTCTTTTTCTTGTCGTGTGTCTGTCTGTCATAGGCGCCTATGGAAACAGTGTATAAGAGAGGTCACTAGCAGATGCAAGCAAAGTTACAGAAGTAATCTCTTGAGACCGGCCCCTAACTAACCACCTAACTAAGCTCTAACCAACCTTACTGACGTCACCTTGCAGAAACAATCTCAGCTAAGGAGGGGATTAAAACATCTTCTTCTGCAAACATGGTGGGGTTCTTGCGCCAGGAGGACAGAGGGAGGCTCCTTGCTAAGCAAGAGTGCACCTCTGACAGCTGTATGCACGGGAGCCAACAGCGCATGTGGGTATCAAAGAACAACAAGCAACAGGGTGTGTGTATGTGTGTGCGTGTGTATGTGTGTGTGTTTGGGGGGGGACGTCCTCAAACTGAAAGACACACATTAAACACGAGCTGGTGAGGCTGCCTTAGGCCGTATATCCTCTATCAGAGCAGACTGCTTGTTGTTCTCTCCGGCTGTGGGTTTGATTCCTTCCCCTTACTGACGGTGGATAGTCATATAAAGAAGCCTCTTCTTCTGCTCTCTCCGCATAGGGGAGTCACAGCCCAAGGGAGTCACAGTCCAAGGGAGTCACAGCCCCAGGGAATCGCGTTTATATTCCGGTGGCAGTGTATTAGGAGGCAGGAATGGGGCGCAGGTGCTGGGATGTGAATCCACAGATACTCTGGATGCTCTGAGCATTCTTCAGGGCTTTTACATTTGGATCAGGCTCGCAGCCAAACCTGGCATCGTAACAAACTGGCAGCGGGAGTAAGGCGAACAGACCTGTGTGAAAAGCAGCGGTACGGCCACGTAAGTCCGCAGAGCAAGCCAGACAGAAGGCGCTCGTGGTCCACTTCTCATTAACGTCTCCGCTCGGCGAGAAAGCAGGGCCGGCCTGATGTTTGTGTGGTACCACTGAGCCTTTACCTGAACCATCGCTACGTCGCCCCGCTTCATAACTTCGAACAGGCGTCGCCCACCCCGGCTCAGCTCATTCAGAAGCAATTCAGATCGACCGAAAGCTAATAAAACCCGCAAACACTGTGGAGAGACTGAATGCGCTGTAGATGAGTTCATCCTTAATAATATCAGAAAGTCATGAACATGCACGGGGTCAGGTTCTCCTTGGGAGAAACAGCGCATGCTGTTCTTTACTCTATCGCAGTTGTTAATTACTCTGTTGAATAATTATTTGGACAGAAGCAGATGTAAGTCAATGTCTGGCTGGAGGTACAGAAAGCCCAGCTCTCATTAAACAGCTGCTCCGCCGCCCTTCTCTAACGCAACCTGCCAGGTGCCGCAGGGTCAACGTGACCCCAGAAAGTGCCCCGTGAGGGCCAGAGCCAGAGCTAGATCCACGATATCTCATCTGCAGGTGTGGAAGAACAGACTGCCGGACAGTCACGCAGTTCATCTCCAGCATGATACTCACAGTTCCTGTAGTGCCCAGAGAGAGGTGGTTCATCTGCTGGGTCAGGGGCCCAATCAGGCTGGCCGGCTGCATGGACATGGTGTGTTCCATGGCGGGTGTGATCACAGCACCCTGGCAAGAGAGCAGAACACCTGTGATGCACCCGAGACAGAGGACAGCATGGAGCCCCGCCTCCAGAGGACAGCATGGAGCCCCGCCTCCAGAGGACAGCATGGAGCCCCGCCCCCAGAGGACAGCATGGAGCCCCGCCCCCAGAGAACAGCATGTGTATGACATCATATCGATGATGACTCCATGAGTAATATCTTAATTTCTGTGCTTGCAATTCAGTAAATAATATTGGTTGGGAAGCTCTTGTCACATGTCTGCCTATCTGAGCCGCAGCTGCACATTCAGTGTAGATGGGGAACAGCTGGCTCTATCGCCATCTAATGGCAGCTAAATGCCAGATCACTGTGCAAAATTAGTCTGAATAACGGGCTAAGTGGTCTGCTTATCCTCTCGTAATGGACAAAGGAGCTCTATGTTTTTCAGGCTGTGTGTGGGTGAGTGATTGAGGGCTGTGAATGCTTAGGAAGGTCTGTATGTGCGTGGATGTTGCTGAGGGTGGGCCAGGATGTGCTGTTCCTGTTCACATGGGGGAATCATCATCCTACATGGTCCTGGTAGAACTCATCAAATCGGGGATACTGGGGGGGGGGGGGGGGTACATTCCTCTTCCAGGCCCCCTCGAGTGGACATATGATTTAATGCCACCCTAACACTTGTTCTGCGTAGAGTTCTGGAACTGATGCATGTTTAAATTTATTTAAATATATATTCTGCATGTGTTTATTTTAAAGGCACATTGTAACTGTAGTGGCAACGTTTTCCACAGACATAATAAATATTAGACCGAAATGCTGAGAGCGATTGGCTACGGCTGACTGCAAGCGTGAGAGTACAGGAGTGGACCGGGACCGGCGTGCAGAACCGGGTCAGATGTCAGTCATCACCCTCATACGGAACACACAGAACTCAGCAGCGCAAGAGGAGCCCAGGCACTTTGCAGTGCTCGCAATACATGTGTGTGCAGGCTTCCTTCTGTGTGCGAAGTGTAGTTTTTATTGATTCCACCTAAATCCTGGGAGCTGTCGCCGTGGTGCTGTCGGTGCGACTCTCACATCCCCGCTGCACGGTGTATCCGCGATCGCTGATTAACGTCAGCCCTAGACTGGCTAACAGATGGACAGGTGACAGCAGACTGAGCAATTACACTGCAGACCAGCAGAGGGCAGCATGACCTCACGTCTTCCTATTAGCTAGTGGTGGCTTGCTTGGCCTCGCCGAGCCACACAGTCGCGCTATTGAGCTGCAGGCCCATTTTTTTTTTCCTTTTCTTGGGGTGGGGGGGTGGTGAACTCCATATCAAAAAACAAGGAGACATCAAGTACGATTGAGAGTTTGTAGATTCTGGGCTGTGTCGCTATCTGCCTGTGTTCCTGCGTGCTGGGGTTACCGCTGAAAAGAACCCCTACGGAGGACCCCCACTGAGCATTTCACATTCCGGCAGCACCGTAAGAAACTTAAAGACCACGGAGCACCATAAGTCTGCAAGGTCATCGCCAGAAAGCGGCGGTGAATTCCAATGCACAACAGATAGTCAGAAGCCATATATAAATACACCACGAGAACTGCTTTAAAGGTCGACCAGGTGACGGGAATTTAAAAGTGCGAGATTTCAGCGCAGTTAAACCGGTCATGGGAAAGCGGCAACCATTCCTGCGATAAAAATGGCTGACTGATATCAGTAGCAGAAAAGGTCTAAAGAAGAGAGGACGGGGTTTGGGTCTCCTTCAAGGACCACCACCTCCAAAGTCGAGAGTCCAACTCAAACACGCACACAGTGCAAACGAAGAAGTTTCAGTAGATGCTCCCTCGTGGTACGGGGGCAGTTGGGGCAGCTGGGGCAGGTATTTCCTCCCTTGAATAGGTTTCTGTGTCGCTTCTCCTCAAATCTGAGTAGATGTGAATAAATGAAAGATTCTGGCTGCTTAGGGGGGTGCTGGAAGTTCTCAGGTACTCAGAAAAACAAACAAGACTTCAGACAGGATATGAGGCACCAGGCGGCTAAAATCGTTTTCCACATTCAAGAGCAAATGGAGCTTGCAGATGCCACTCGACAATGACTTTTACACACCCGCTTGCTATACTGACGTGAGCTGCCGTGCGTGGAGTACTGCGGGACGGAAAGCCGCCTTGATATGTTTGTTCAGCGCTCGTCAGACATGCTCCTCTTTCTCGCAGCAAATTGACATTTCCGGATAAAGAGAAGCTTCATTTTGCCACCTGCATGCGACGCTCATTCGCCGTTCGTGTAGTTTCCCAGACCCAGAAAAGCTCCATGGCACCCTAACACGAAGATCACAGGAGAAAGCGAAGTCACATGACTCCTGACACAAATATATACCAACTAGCTCACCACTAGCACTGAAAAGCAACACAAGTGATATTTTACTTAAATTTTATCCCCATCTTTTGCTGTTTCTCACTATAGCAGGTCAAATTAAGCAATCTCATGGGCTGAAAACGGCTAAGAAAAACTCTGCCTTGATGTAATATACTTCATCCCAGTCTGTGAGGTCATTTCCTGTCCCGGCTCTTGGACTGGAGTTTGCGTGTTCTCCCCATGTTTGCCTCTGTGTGTGTGTATGTGTGTGTGCTGCAGCCCAAAAACATGCACAGAGGTTCATCTCTAAGTCATCCATAGTGTGTGAGAGCGTGCCCTGTGATGGCCTGACATCCTGTCCAGGGGCCTCCTGCCCAGTGCTGACTGGGACAGGCTACAGGGGTGCTGCATCCCTATACCGGAAAAGCCGTTAAGGAAAACAGATGGACAAAATGGCACCCCTCTTACCAGCTGAAGATTAAATGCACGTCTGTAGTGATGTCTTAGCTACTGGCACAACGTAGCACATAGTGCTGCCCTTGTGATAAATTACACGGTTAATGTCAGGCCACCCTAAGCGCAGTCGGCACATCAATGCAGCAACGACTCCACCGCAAACACGAGAATGTTCTCCTCACTGTAGCTGAGGTTATTCTGCAGTCTCACAATGACTTATCTTCACTGTAGGATCTCGCGGAGGGTCTGATGCTCCTTCAGCAGGTAGCCTGCACTCCGTCTTTGAATCTGCTGCGAGGCCCAACAGGCACCGGAAACGTGCCGTCATTCTCGCAGCATGCTTTTGCAAAACACAGCTCGAGCTGGTGGAGCCTAATCTCCCGGGGCCGTCAGTGAGGACAGCATCGCCCGTGTTTTTTTCAGTCCTGCGAAGAAATATTTGAAGCCACAAAATGGTCTAAACCAAAGTGTTTCCAAAGCCGGTCTTCGGGGACCCCCAGACAGTCCACATTTTTGCTCCCTCCCACACAGTGCACATTTATGCTCCCTACTAGGGAAGGAGCAGCTCCAGTTAGGGCAAAAAACGTGCCCTGTCAGAGGGTCCCAGAGGACCGTGTTGAAAAACACTGAACTAAACTAGTGTGAGGAGGGAATGGTGCTTTGAAACCCACAGATGCTGGGACTGTATGGTGCTGTCGATCACTGGCTGGTTTAATGAGACGGCAACAGGTGCACTAGCTAATAAGACATTGATTAAAACTGTCTCTACCTCAGAATCCCCATCACTGGGATTAAGGCACATTGAAGGGCTGAAACACACCTCCAACCCCTGCTGTGTCACGGTGGCTCCAGCTCTGATGAGGAGGCCCAGGGATAAATATGGGCTCATATTCAGAGACTGACTCCATTCTCCCGCCCCCTCCCTCCCTCCTTCCCCGTCCTCACTCTGCAGCTCTATCCACAGGCGGCTCACCGCTTACCGGGCCGTGGGTGGAATTGAGAGAGAAAGACTTCTCTCTGCGAGGGCGCCACATTGCTGAGGGAGACACGCGGACTGAGAAGTGGGAGAGAGCCGGTGGCAGGAGGTACCGCGTTTGAGGAGGCGCGTGCTACTCCGCACTCTGCCGGAGGAGTTTGTGGGGGCCTCGCGCTTTGAAAGACCTGTGACGACTTACAGACGCACTGGTTTGTGCATTTCAAATTGGGGTCAAAGAGAGACGAAAGCTAAAGAAATAGGCATGAATAATACAGGAGTTTCAAATCGAGATGGTGCGGTTCTGCATGATGATACGCATAACAGCCGGTAGAAGAGGATTCCTCAGCTCGGGCATGGGATGGTTTGAGGGTTCAAGAGGCAGAGGTTCCGTCGTGCGAGATTCCTGTGATGTCGATCTCCGTCTCAGGTGCCAAACTTGGGTTTCAGCTCCTTCAGCTAACTTGCCATTGGCCAGCTGGCTGTCGGGGAAGAAGTCAAAAGACAATGGGGGCTGGGGGGGGGGGGCTAGAGACAGTGAACAGGAATGCTCACTGTCACCGCACGCCCGCACCGCTGCCCGCCGCAGAACATCTGCTGTCACATCACAGAAATCCCCCTACGGCTCCTGGGCGAGCGCGAGATGGAACGCCGGCTGATTTAATTGCTTCGCTTTTTCTGTCGGGAATATTAAGAGCCCGTCAAAATCCGGTTTATGGGGATTTTCAGGCCACCGTGTTTGTGCTCGATACAGAGGGAGCAGCTCCCACTGACGGTGTGCTTCCTTTGCGATAAGAAGGCATACTCTAGCAGGCCTCCTCATGATCATCCCCAAAGACAAAGGACTTAGCCGGATGTGGGTACAGGAAGCCCCCGCCCGCTGCCAGCGCCACTCTCCCCCGTGCTCCCTTTTCATCCATTTGTTTTTTCGGCACGTGCCCATGATCCAAACCCGGTGTCCCGCGAGCGGCTCAGCTCAGGTCTCCGGCTTTCAGCTCCAGCCCCGCTTTGTTCAAGTGATCCCGAACACAAGGCTGGACCAGGGACACACACACATGCCGTTTGAGAAAAACATACTCAGACAGAGAACAAAGTGGAGAGAAAAAGGGGGTGGGGGGGGGGGTTGTTCCAGCTTGTGGAACATTCCGGCATTCCAAGGCCGCGATCCTGCCCGTTTTCACTGTCCAGCTTTGGCCCTCGGCGCCTCGCCACTGGGACCGAGGCTGCTGTGACCGTATGCATGATGTGAAGAAGGGAAGTACAGTTCACTAATCACATAGATGACATTCTGCACTCAGATGATCTGTAAGAGGATCATGTGAAATCTTCGGGCTGCGGTATGAGCAATTTCTTGGGCTGGAAGCAGCAGAAGGAGCATGTAGATGATTGAGCTGGGGGGGGAGGGTATGGATCTCCAACAGGAGCAGGCCAGCTGACTGCTCTCTTTCCTCACGTTCCTGCTTGAGTAGTCGATGTACATTAGTCCCATGCATGCACTAATGCATTAGCTATGCAGCAACGTCGAAATCTCTGTTGCATCTACAGGGAGTCAGGAAAGTGGGCATATGCAGAACATCGCCAGTGATACTATGGTCTCTGCGCACACTTTGGCCAGACGGTCCTGTCATGGCGGCAGGTGTGAAACCTGCAGCAGTCACACCACAGTAGCCGTCAACAGCAGGCATTGTGAGCTCCATCTATGTTCTGAAACAGCGTACTGCGAGAAAGGCCCAGTAGAAACAGTAGGACTCATGGCTGATTCTCGACTAAGGCACTCGTCCTTCTCATCAGCTCATTAAAAATTACCACAGGGGCCTCGATCAAAGTCGGGAAGCATAAAGAATGAGAATAGCTAGGAGTGTTTCCATGTGGAGCCATTAGAAAGCTGCGTGCTAGTGCTCTGTTTCCGGCTGAAGACTCTTGAAATCACAAACTGCAGACTTGACTTTGCCAAAATGACAAAAAAGATTCTTTCATTACTGAGCCTCCATTGTGCTCTTTCCCGGGGAATCTGGGCCAGCCCCACTCTGTTATTGCTGAAACATTCTGCCATCTGCTTGCTGTCCAGGCCCAATCCAAATGGTCTGTGGCAGGAAAACAATTCTGCTCACAGAATGCTCTTAAAAGATCACTGGGATCGGAAAGAATAAGAGGCGAGGGAGAGAGAACTCAAAGAGATAGGAACTGAGGAACTGTGGAAGAAGACAGTTGGAAACCCTTTGCGTGCTTTCGGCGAATCCCTCCTAGGACGACCAGACTCCCGTGGATGCAGGTGACTGCTAGGAGAAGCAATGGGACCGAGAAGATACAGCTACAGTCTTAGGAACATAACTAGGAAAAGTGAGGGTGAGGGTCTGGGCAAGAAAGGAGGACAGGGGCTGGCAGTCTTACTGGGGAGGGGGCTTTCCATGTCAGCCTCCTCCCCCCCCTTTTTAGGGCTTAGAGTTTCTGCTTACGGATGGAGTCAGCAAAACAGTGGAAACAGGAAATAAAAATGTTGAATCATGGAATATATAGATGCTGGGGGGAACGAGGACGGGCAAGTAAGAGTAGAAGGCATTTGTTTAAACCAGGAGTCTCCAACTCCGGTCCTGGAGAGCAACCATCCAGTAGGTTTTCTATCATACCCGGCTTCTGATGAGCCACAGCTGTTCTCAGGTAAATACGAGGTCCAGGTGTGGTTCATCAGAAGCCGGGTATGATGGAAAACCTACTGGATAGTAGCTCTCCGGGACCGGAGTTGGAGACCCCTGGTTTAAGCCATTAATTATGATCCAGGGATAAGCAAAGTCACTTAACTCTCCCTCCAAAAATTGTCACCTCCCTCCCCCATCTATTGCCCCCAGGACATGGAGCAAATGGTGCTAATGAAATTTAACACTTGGGGTTTTTCAGTATAATTATGAGGTTTTAAGGCTTCTTCAGGAATGCAGTACATTAGACCGCTGCCCCAAACTTCATTGTTTCCATAATGGAAATATGAAAATAGCAGTTACTGGACGATTTGAAAGTCTTTGCCTGAGCAGGTAATCATGAAATATCCTGCCGCTACCTAAATATGTTTACTCAGTGGCAACTCTGTACTCTGAGCCTCATACTGATGTCACATCTAAGGACAATCATTAAAGACCATCACTGACAACAACATCTCAGAACAATCATCAAAGACTATCACCAAAGACCACGTATAAGGACAATCAGCACAGACCATCACTGAAGAATACATCAAAGGACAATCAGCAAAGACCATCACTGATGACAACATATAAGGACAATCAGCAAAGACCATCACTGATGACAACATATAAGGACAATCAGCAAAGACCGTCACAGACAACCACGTTTAAGGACAATCTGCAAAGATCGTTACTGATGACCATTTCAAAAGAAAATCATTACATTTCACAAGGCCAATTTATTCCATGTTTACGTTTTGCTTTCATATGTTTCTCTAACTACTTCATGAAAAGCTGTAGGAACAGCTAAATGAGACTGACAGTGTTCTCAGAGTAACAGGCATGATTCACAGCCTGCTGGAAATGTGTGCGCCGCATCATTGGCTGTGCCTACAGTTTACCTTTTGAAGCAGTTCGCTTGGAAGCCAAAGTTTGTTTTGGATTCCATGAACAGCTCTCACCCCCACGTCAATTGCCTTCTGAGATTCTGCTAACAGGCAGAGAGCCCTGGGCTCTACAGGGCAGAAACACGATCAGCGTGGAAAGTACTGCGTAACTATTCCAACATACTCTGCAGTCTGATGGGAACCAGGTGGTCTGAACTGGTCTCTCTCAGGGAGACATGAGAGAAGGAACCAGGCAGCTGATAGAGTACTGCTGGTATAGTAACACTGGTAGTGTAACACTGATAGAGTACAGGTGGTATAATATCAATGGTACAGTACTGCTGGTATAGTAACACTGGTAGTGTAACACTGATAGAGTTTTGGTGGTATAATATCAATGGTACAGTACTGCTGGTATAGTAACACTAGTAGAGTTTTGTGGTATATAATATCAATGGTACAGTATAGATGGAATAGTAACACTAGCATTGTAACACTGGTAGAGTACAGGTGGTATAATAACACTGGAAGAGTACTGTTGGTAGAGTAATACTGGTGGAGTACCGCTGGTGGTATGGTGGATAGAGAATTGAAATAGTGATTGTTAAAAATGGCAGAGGGGCCGCATGGAGGTGCAGTGGTTAGCACTGTTGCCTCACTCCTCTGGGACCTGGGTTCGAGTCTCTGCCTGGGTTCCATGTGTGTGGAGTTTGCATGTTCTCCCCATGTCCTCGTGGGGTTTCCTCTGAGTACTCTGGTTGGATGGGAATATGGCAGAAGGGGTGGAAGACGTACACCGTCAAAGATGGAGTAAACAAGAAGAACTAGACGCAATGAAAGTTGCAGAAGATTTATGGCTGAGTAGGTAAGCAGCACTGAGTAGGTCAGCAGCACTGAGTAGGTAAGCAGTGTGGTATGTGCTATAGTGTCTGCTTGGTCTCCACAGATGGTTAAGACAACGACAGGTCATTTGACACACACAGGTTTGTAATTTTATCCCTGTGGGGACTTTTCATTCATTTCTAAAACTAAATCCCAACAATGACAGCATTAACCCCCACCCAGCCATAACCTTAGCCAATAAGTAACCAAACAAAAAACAAGACTTTTGGTATTTTTAGTTTTTTGATCGCAGTTACAGAATTTTATAAAATTAAGTTTCCCCAAAAAGATGGCCCCCACAAGGTAAAAAAGTTACACATTTTTATCTGGACCCCACAATATAATGATTACAAAAGTGCACACACACACACACACAGACACACATATACTTACAGTTGGTTGCATAACATATTGTTGGTGAGGCATCCATGACGTACTCTGGACCTGTGGGCGAGATATTGTCTGTGAATGCTGACCTCCTCGAACCCGCCTCTCTCTGCCCGTGCTGCCATGATGAGTCCGGTCTGATAATTACGCAAACGAGGGCGGCAGCTTTGTCACAAAAGCTCATCCTGCACCCACTTCGCATGGTTTTTACTTCCATCCGCATGAACTTACATGACTAATTCCACTTCACAAAAGGCATTTTTAATGAAACATAGATATTGTGCGTGTGGGTGTGTGTGTATGTGTGTATGCGTGTGCGTGTGTGTGTCTAAAGCTATTTGCTGCTAACCTATGGCATGTAGAAAAGCAGAAAAAGTACAGACTTCACTGAGCTGGATAAACTTACAAACTATAGGAACTTCACTATTGTGTGTGTGTGTCTGTGTATGTGTGTGTGTCTCTGTGTTTACGTTGACTTCATGATGTGTGTAGACAAGCAGAGAAACAACAGCCTTGTGGAGCCAGACAAACTAACAAACTATTTGAGCATCACCGATGTCTGTTCTCTGTGTGTTTCAGCTGGATAAACACCAGTCTTTCTGCATTGTTAAAAAAAAAAAAAAAAAAAAAAAAGTGTGTTTTTCTCCCAGCGATCTAAGATAACAAATAAAGCATGTATGTCTGTCAGTGACAGGGGCTCGGTGAGTAACACTGTAGCCTCACGAGTGACTCCTGCCCCCGGTGCTGTTGAGGACCTGTCCCCTGTCTTCTCCGTTTAGGGGTTCTGCTTCTCATCTGGATCGTCCAGTTCCCTCCCATACTCTGAACACATGCAGTGTCTAAATTGCCCAAATTGTGTCACCGTGGGAGTCCCACAATTGAGTGGCATCTCATTCTGGATGCCCTCTGTCTCATATCCGGTGCGAGAATATAGTCCAGCAACAAGACGCCGTACTGGGCAAAATGGATGCATTGGGTGTGAGCAGTTTATAGCCTTATACCAGCAGTGCTTATTTTTAACTGGTTAAATAAGTATTTGTTACTTTTTTCATTATTACTTGTAAATATCACTGTGAGCATATCTTTGTCTGCGCAAAACATTGCGCATTTGTGAGAATGTACATTGAGCTGAATTCAGTCCAGAAACAGCATAATATCACATAATGCACCATGACCCATTTGACCTGGATAAGCGATTTTAAAGTGGATGGATGTTTGGAATGTAAATAATATTTTTTACTTTAATAATGCAGGAAGGTCACAGAAATCAAAGCAGGTTTCGGCTGAGGAAAACTGACATTATCTTGGGCAGTTTAATAAAGCCTGACATCCTGTTTACGAAAGTCTTTATGCTCCAGCGACTCTGAACCCATGAACTGCGGAGTCTGCGGAGTTTGTCCATGAAAGATGCCGGAGACCGACTCCACAGTAGAGTCACTTTCTATAACTGTGAGAACCTGCAGCATCTGACCACTAGCCACAGACCAAAGTATGCCCTCAGCAGACAGGACCCAGCTGGCCTCGATTAGCCTACGCCCCGCTTTGGGTTTCGAACAAGGTCAGCTTGGCAGATTTAGGAAAACCTGAGGTGGATCAGGCATGTATAAGAGTTGTAGTTTGTTGCATATGCATTTTGTCTTAGGGCTCATATCCAAATTTTGTGTTTCAATAATAAGGGCTTACAGTCCAACGAATCCTTGCTCCCATGGTTGTGTTGGGTTAGTATCTAGCTAGACCAGACATGGTCTGCACCATTTGGTCTGCAAAGAAACACCCTGTAGCAAGGAAATATAAACGCAGGCCTTGCAACCGCATTCCAGCACTCGGCACTTACGCGATGACACCATGACATGGATGGCAGCCCTGTGCCCCCCACTCGGTAGTTTGAGATATAAACCGCCAGACCACAAGGTGACATGGTCAAGTGGGCAGACCCCAGAGTGGCCCTTCTGTTACGCCTGTAATCTGGGCTCTTAACTGGAAAGTGACATGTTATGCCAGGTCAATTAGCTTGGTACTAAATGCAGGCATCTCGTGGTTACACATGAACGCTTAAGGCAGGTTAGGGCCTACAGTCTGCCACACGGGCTGGGTGGCACAGTTATCCAAAATGAAGACTGGAAAGCCCGAAAAAATTACGATATCCTGCCTACCCTGCTGTCTGTGACGCCTCTACTAGCTGTGACGTCCTTCCGGCCTGCCCGCCCTTTGTCCCTGTGACGTCTCTCCTTCCTTCCCTGCTGCTGTGCCACTGTTCATCCTGCCATCAGAAGCAGCACCCGCCTGCCATCACCTGCCCGCCCCCCTGCATTTAGACTCAAATCTTGAACCTGGGACAGTGTAAATTGGGACTTCCTCTGCCGGCCCCTGGAGGATGGGGCTCCCCCTCTGAGTCTGGTTCCTCCCAAGGTTTCTTCTTCCTAAGGAGTTTTTCCTTGCACCTGTCATCTCTGGCTTGCTCACTGGGGACTTTGCGTGGGGATAATGTAAAGCGCTTAGAGACAATGAAATGTGAAAATGCGCTATACCAAATAAAAGTTAATTTAATTGAAAATACTTTATGGAAAAACAATGCAAACATATACAAACGCAACAAAGGCTCAATGAAAGGAGGCAACGTTCTGGAGCTTAGCCATGTGGCGTGTGCACAGTTTTATCCTGATCACCTCTGTCAGATCTCCCTTACCTCATTTCCTGAACCTACTCAGCTGACCACACAGTAACTACACCAAGACAGCCAACCCAGCTGGGTGGCTTTAATTAGCGGATCTGCTGGCACAGGGCCGCCCTCTTTCCCCTCCTGTTCCACGGCAAGAACGAAGGACACACTCAATGCTGTGCTCAAAGGTACAATTACGCAAATACACTGCAGCCATTTATACACTCAATGGCTTTTGCTAAATCAGTTTATGGAGGGAAGACTGTTCATTTGCAATCCTGAGGGTTGCACCTGAGTTTGAAACCAGCGCTCTAGGAACCTGAGATTAAAGGAAATATTTACAGGTCCGTTTGGGGATGAGGAGTTTAGGCCATTTAATAAAGGCCCATAAGACATTTAAATGGTAATAAACTGCCCATTAGACAGTTTTGTCCAAGGTGTCTTACAGAAGTTAATAATTCTGCCCATTCATCAAGTCAGATTCTCAATGAGCAAATTCAGGCTGATCACCTTAAGTTTAACATTTTGGAAGTGCAACTCCTTGAACACTATCCCCAGCTGCCCCCCTGACCTTAATAAGACAGAGGAAAGTTCCAGAAAGCTAACAGGATGGGGTGCCAGGAGGGGAAAGTAAAAACTGAACTTTATATTCTTTATAAGTTCATAGCTGCCGTTGCCTTGAGTGCCAAGTGAGAAAAAGGCCAATATTTCCAAAATAGACTCATATCTTTGAGTGAAATCTCTCACACACACACCCACAGGCAGACACACACATACACACACACACACACCAGCATACAGCGGCTTCCTTGTTCCTCACCTGATATGTGGAAACAGGTGAAGCAGCAATGAAGGGCGTGATGGAGGTCTGTGCGATCATCCGATTGGTGGCAATGCTGTAGGGGGAGGAGTAGAAGCTACAGTGGGAGACAGAGAGCGAGAGAGGTTCTGTGATCATCCAGGGCCAAGGCAGAGCAGGCCTACAGATGAGGCAACCACCAAGACCAAAGATAGAACAAGATGTTCTAGGTTTCAGGACCAGCTTGGAGTGTTCCAAACAATATAACCTTCAAGGCTAAACACCCTAGTACTGCAGACACTGTGATCTCAAAGGCCAAAGACAATCTAGTACTACAGGCACTGTGATCTCCCAGGCCAAAAACAGCCTAGTACTACAGGCACGGTGATCTCAAAGGCCAAAAACAGCAAGGTACTACAGGCACTGTGACCTCCAAGGCCAAAAACAATCTAGTACTACAGGCACTGTGACCTCCAAGGCCAAAAACAATCTAGTACTACAGGCACGGTGATCTCAAAGGCCAAAAACAGCCTAGTACTACAGGCACTATGACCTCCAAGGCCAAAAACAATCTAGTACTACAGGCACTGTGACCTCCAAGGCCAAAAACAATCTAGTACTACAGG
>JAODUD010000134.1:24553078-24563187 GCA_026784285.1 Stomatorhinus walkeri
TCCCAGCCTGAGAGGCATCAGGCACGTCTGCGGGCCCGAGCGCAGGGCTCGTCTATCTCCCAGCCTGAGAGGCATCAGGCACGTCTGCGGGCCCGAGCGCAGGGCTCGTCTATTTCCCAGCCACCTCGCAACCCGGCTCCCACTTCCTCAAGCGGTCATGTTTTCGTCAAAATCCCATATGAGCCCGAGGACCTGCTCGCCACATTAAGAGAAGAAATATCGTTGCTTCCACTGTAATTATAAAACCACTTGAGGCAGAAACGCCAGATCATAACTCATCTATTCCCCTTCATGTTTACTGCAGGGAGAAGGAAACAATCAATTCCATTTTTTCTGACCCTTTTTCATAAAATAAATGATAAAGGCAATGATTAGGCTTTGGGGTGGGGGAATTAGGTTCTGCCTGAACCAGTTTGCAAAAAGGAGGGAAACTGTGACTTTAGTTTCAACTACAATTAATCCACCGTGGGAATAATGTGCAGCGTGTAAATTACAAGAAATGTGGACAGGAGAACAACTAAAGAAATGCATTTGAAGCAAAAAAACTGAATCCATGTTTCTGTCCCGGCCTGTACGACACCATGTGGGTACCAGGGAGAGATGGGCTGGTTCCGTGTGTCTGTCCCGTCCTGTACGACACCATGTGGGTACCAGGGAGAGATGGGCCTGGTTCGTGTGTCTGTCCCGGCCTGTACGACAGCGTGTGGGTACCAGGGAGAGACAGGCTGGTTCCGTGTGTCTGTCCAGTCCTGTACGACAGCATGTGGGTACCAGGGAGAGATGGGCTGGTTCCGTGTGTCTGTCCCGTCCTGTACGACACCGTGTGGGTACCAGGGAGAGATGGGCCTGGTTCGTGTGTCTGTCCCGGCCTGTACGACAGCGTGTGGGTACCAGGGAGAGATGGGCCTGGTTCGTGAGTGTGTCCCGGCCTGTACGACAGCGTGTGGGTACCAGGGAGAGACAGGCTGGCTCCGTGTGTCTGTCCCGGCCTGTACGACAGCGTGTGGGTACCAGGGAGAGATGGGCCTGGTTCGTGTGTGTGTCCTGTCCTGTACGACAGCGTGTGGGTACCAGGGAGAGACAGGCTGGTTCCGTGTGTCTGTCCCGGCCTGTACGACAGCGTGTGGGTACCAGGGAGAGACAGGCTGGTTCCGTGTGTCTGTCCCGGCCTGTACGACAGCGTGTGGGTACCAGGGAGAGATGGGCCTGGTTCGTGAGTGTGTCCTGGCCTGTACGACAGCGTGTGGGTACCAGGGAGAGATGGGCCAGTTCCGTGTGCCTGTCCTGGCCCCTGAAGGTACCAGAGAGAGAAGTGGGGCTGGTACCACATCCAGCTGTATGGCCAAATTTTCAGGAAAGAGAACAAAGACCTTAGACATGTGACTGATCCATGGGTGACCCTGGCAGGCCAGATGGAAGACAGGGACCCAGGTGGAGATGTCAAACCACCCCCCTCGTAGGTAAATGGGCAAGTCTCCAACATACCCACCCCCCCCCCCCCCACAGCTCAGGTCAGTGTGGAGCTCCAGGGAGGAAATCCAGCAGAAATCTCCTTCACGCTCACATACCGTAGAATGTTTTTCTTTTTTTTCCCCCTTTTTTTCCCTGCAGCACAGGGAGGCACAATTTAAAAAAAAAATGCCAGACGGGGGGGCGTGTTAATTCATTCTCCACACGCCAGCCTTTCAGCGGCCGGCTGGATTTCACACACTTCCTGCCTCTCGCTCGCAGGTTTTGAATCCCTCCCCACCGTAGAAAACAAGTGAGATAAAGGCCCTTTGGGTCCTCGATTCACAGAAGACTGAAGCCACAAAGTAAGACCCCCAGCCGTCACTGGCATCGTCGATCAGCCGCTCGGCGTGGAGCCGCTTTGTTTCTGCTCTCGCTAACGTGGGATTCCGTAAATCCCTCTTTTCGGCCGCATACTGCATGCGAGCCTCCTTCGGAGAAAAAAATTAGGTTGTAATAGAAGGATGGGAAAACAATTCTTGACAGCCAACAACCTGGGGGTGTGCCTGTCTGGCAGGGAGAGCCGGTGGAGGGGGCGGCCAGAGTCGAAACAGTCAAAACCCTACAAACTTGCCCCCTCACACCACTCCCCGAGGTAAAACCTTGGAAAACTCAAGTTGGCTTTATTGGCTGTTGACTTGTACCTCTCTATAGCTTCAAAATGGTTCCCCTCAACACAAAGAATGTAATACGAAGGCATGCCCACAGCTACAAGGGGATCCGAATCATCAAAACTGCACGCCCGCTGTTACCTGGCTCTGACCTGCTTGTCGTACTTGCAGACTCAAGTTTCTGTGCCATTTTCACCAGCAGTCAACAAAACTTTTAAGCCAATCAAATGACACCACCACTGGGCCCAAAATACTCCAG
The DNA here is from genome assembly GCA_026784285.1 of Stomatorhinus walkeri. Taxonomy (NCBI): domain Eukaryota; kingdom Metazoa; phylum Chordata; class Actinopteri; order Osteoglossiformes; family Mormyridae; genus Stomatorhinus; species Stomatorhinus walkeri. The sequence continues at coordinate 24,555,458 of JAODUD010000134.1, forward strand.
CGGTAAAGGCTGACTACAAGGAATAATCCATTAAGCAGAATGTAAAAACACAAAAAAAAAGCTTAAAATACACCTCTATATTTTGAGTTACCGGTATAAATGTTTAAAACAACACTGTGCATGTAAAGCTGCCTCGAGCACAAGACTTACATCTTTACTTTAGGTTGCCCAGTACAACAAACTGTACCAACAGCCAAGTCCAGAGCATTACGGCAGGACTGAAGTACTCACCGCTGACTGCCCCGGGCAATAGGTGTAGCTAGCATGAGGAGACTGGTACTGTAGGCTGGTGCGAGGGAACACGTACGAGCTCCAGGCTGCCCCCTGCTGGCCGCTGTTCCATAACACAGCACTGCTGGGGCTCATGGTTGCTCGCGCCTTGCTGTGCTGGCCTCTTACTGTAGCGTCACCCTGTGGATGGAGGGCAGTAGTGTTACCCATCACACGGCTCACATTTTGGAGGAAGCTGGGACAGAACATTTAACCAAAAAAAAAAAATCACATAAACAGCCATTTAAAGGGACATGGAATTAATTTTAAATGTGACAGAGTACAACCCTCTACTAATGTCACCTTTGAGTAAGTCGCCATTAAAGATGACGCTGGAAAATATTGACCAAACCGAATATCACATATCTACAGCCATCGTGCAATCAAACTTTCCGAAATTGCGGGATTTTCCCTTAAAAACTCTTTTTGCTAAAATCTGAGGTGACCTCCGGGTCCCCTGGCCATTTTCTGCATACACCAGGAGCGCAGAACCCTGCGAGCACAGCTGGGAACTGCACAGTCTGCTGCAGAAATCTGTAAGTAGCACGTGTTCTTTCATTCCATGCTTATGGAATCATTTTCAGACGTGCAAATGGTGGTGTTATTTGACATATAAGAATACATTCCCTATGTTTTGCCATTGAGTTTTAACATAAACTGACATTTATCGCTCTTTCCCCGAGGCATCCGGCAGCCTTGCAGAGCTACAGGCCTGCTTGGTCTGGGGGCACGAGGGCCTCGCACATGGAGATGAAGAGTAGGGGGCCGATGCAGAGCCAGTCACGCTAACAGTCTGCGCTAACGGGTCTGAGCACACGAAGCTAATGGACTTCAACAGCGAGGAGCGACCCATGCTAACAGGTCTAATGAGTGCAAGATAACAGGCTTGAGTGGCACTGAAGAAATCGTCATTTGATCTTTGCAGCAGGTAGCAGCCTGCTAAAGCTAACTGGCCTTAGCAAAGCTGAGCACACAGCACCATCAGACCAAACTGGTATGCAGTAGCCATGCTAAAAAAGTAGCATATATGTAGACATCTGTGTACTATGGTGCCCCCTACAGGGCTGGACCCAGTACTGGAACCACCAGAAAAACAAAAACTCATCTTCGACAATCTTCACACATTCTGCCATGCTGAACAGAACATGTACACTAATTTTCAGGAGCGTGCACAAAAAAAGAAAAGTCTCTTGCACATAAAAAACTCTGGTAGCTCTTCTGCCTCGTCTCCGCTGCCGGCACATTCGGAGCAGTGCCCACCCCAACCTGTGACCTGACCAGAGTGGACACAGCCCATGAGCTGATGTGTACTGTAAGCCCTGGGAAGTTCAATACGCTCTACAGTCTCACAGCGTCGTCCCTGACTCCTGCTGGAGGATCTGTCACCCAGAGGTCCTCCCCAAAAGTCCAGCGGCTATTTCTGCAGAAGTGTAACGTGAAGGTGGGCGAGAGGCACATGACCCTCAGATACTGGCACGGTTTCCCTGGAACTGGGTGGACACAGAATGAAGGGAGCCGGGCTTCCAATGACCACACTGGCTACAGCTAAAGGTAGCCTGACTCCCAGTTTGTCACCCAGTGTGCTTACATACAAATACAGCTCAGCTGAGCTTTGCTGGAGGAAACCATATTGATCCGAATATTTCCACCATGATAACAATCTATAAGCTATGCCCTTTATTTATGCCATAGAAATGTAGGAAACAACTGTACCATTCTTACAGTATTACAGCTTAATCAGTGCAAAGATACTGCATTGCATGAGGAAGCCCCAAAGTTCATCATCGGTCTTTGCTACCTGCGTTGCTGCTGTAAGACTTAGGCAATGAGAAGACCTTAATGGATGCAGCACCAAGAGCCAGTCCAAAGCAAACATGCTCCCTTCAGACACTCCTCACTCTGCCAGTCAACCTGGTGGCATTACTGTCCAGTTACTCTATATACCAATTTCTAAAACTGAATAGTAGCTAGACTCAGGACTGAACGAACTAAAGTACAGTCCTGAGCTGGTAGAAGGCAAAGCCTATTGAAGAAGGGGGGCAGTGCTGCTGGCTGTCATATTACACGGATGTGCTACAGTACCTACATGTGCTTTATGGGCTCTGGGTTGCAGCCAAGGCAGAGCGTGAACTCAGGATGGATAGAGGGTGACCAGGCGATCTCTCCCCGAATGAGGAACGGACACGGGAGACCCTGAAGGACTGTGGTCCAAAGCACCAGCACAGCTAAATCACACTATGCAAGAATTTCATGTACGGATACAGTTTCTCTGAAAATGTTACTGTGTACCTGTGTGACTGTTTCTCTAACAATGTCATAGCAAAAGCTTAAAAGACACTTGTTTATATAATGTCGGGATGCAATAGCAGAAAAGAAGCTACTTGTTTCTATAATGATGTCACAACATAACAAAAAGACCAGCCAACTGTTTCTCTAAAGTCATGATAAGTCATGATATCTGAACAGCAGCAACGTTTCACTAATGATGTCATCAATTCCAAAATCATGGTTATAACAGCTTCTCCTAGGACGAGAACCTGTAACCACCTGGCCACAAGTTACAAGCACATCAGCAGTGTATATAACAGTGATTCAATGGTTTTATACCATTTATTCCATAACCTGGTCAATTTACTGTTTAGTCAAGGATCGAGTCTCCATAAGCACTAATATAGTTATCAGCAATATACTGTATATGGGCAAAAGTATTGGAACGCTCCTCTTAATCAATGAATCCGGGTGTTTCATTCAGACCCAATGCCACAGGTGTATAAAATCTAGCACCTAGCCAGGCAGGTCAGGTTTATAAACATTTGTGAAAGAATGGGTCATTCTGAAGAGCTCAGTGAATTCAAGCGTGGTGCTGTCATAGGATGCCACCTTTGCAATAAGACATTTCGTGAAATTTCTTCCCTGCCAGATAGTCCACGGTTCCCAACTGTTAGTGGGATTATTGCAAAGTCACAAAGTGGTAGACCTTGCAAAGTAACAGAGTGGGGTTGCCGAGTGCTGAGGCGCATAGTGCATAAAAGTCGCGAAAGCACCGTTGACTTGGTAACTGCAGAGTTCCAAATTTCCTCTGGCATTAACCCCAGCACAAAAACTGTACCCTCATGGAATGGGCTTCCATGGCCGAGCAGCTGCACGCAAGCCGCACATCGCCAAGCGTCCGACGGAGTGGTGTAAAGCACGCCGCCGCTGGACGATGGAGCAGTGGAAACTGGTTCTGTTGGAGTGACGAATCACGCTTCTCTGTCTGGCAGTCTGAGGGATGAGTCTGGGTTTGGCAGATGCCGGGAGAACATTGCCTGCCTGACTGCATTGTGCCAGCAGTAAAGCTTGGTGCAGGAGGGATTATGGTGTTGGGCTTGGCCCCTTAGTTCCAGTGAACTCTTAATGCTTCAGCATACCAAAACATTTTGGACAATTCTATGCTTCCAACATTGCAAAGACAGTTTGGGGAAGGGGGCTCTTTTCTGTTCTAACATGACTGTGCCCAAATGCACAAAGCAAGGTCCATAAAGATATGATTGGATGAGTTTTGTGTGTAAGGACTTGATTGGCTCGTAGAGAGTCCTGACCTTAACCCTATCAAACACCTTTGGGATGAATCAGGACAGAGATCGCAAGACAGGCCTTCATGTCCAACATCAGTGCCTGACCTCACAAATGCTCTTCTAGATGAATCGGCAAAAACTCCCACAGACACACACCAAAATCTTGTGTAAAGTCTCCCAGAAGAGTGGCAGCTGTTATAGCTGCAAAGGGGGACCAACTCCATACTGATGCCTATGGACTTGTGATAAAAGTTCCTGTAGGTATAATGGCCAGGTGTCCCATTACTTTTGTCCATATAGCGTAGGAAGAGTTTTTTTAAATCTCAAACTCTAGTAAATGCACTTACATCAATGACTTTGAGCAAAGATGCTTAATTGTATCTGACTGTTAACTCTTATTAATTTCCATTGTTCTTGAACTCAGTATTCATTGTACAGCATATTTCTATGAACCCCAAGTCATAAATGCCAGTCTGTTCGAGATCTGTAAATGATTCTGTTGAGACAAAGCGAGAGGTACTTAAGTGTGACAGAGCAGTCTGCACAGAGGGATGTTAATTTCATTAATAAGCTTGCAGCATTTTAAGAGTTCTTCCACTGACAATCATTAACACTTCATTTCACTCAATCAGAAAAGTGTCAATAAGCACAAATCACTGCACTGCCAATCAAGAACTCTCTCCGCTTGACCACAATCACTCTCAGCCTCAACAAAGCAGCGCATCTCTGGCCCCGCATTCGGGAGCTCTCCGTTGCCTCGTTCCTTGGCTGGGTTTCAGTGGTTGTGGGTTTCCCTGAATTCCCCAATCCACCAGTGAGTCACCCAGCTCTGGATGGCCGCACTGTCTCTCCCTGCCTTCCCGGCAGCCCAGATGACCCACACAGAAGTGAATCTGATTCACTTCCTGATGAGTGTGACACTGCACTCGGCCCTGGTAATACTTCCTGCTAAATCGTCCCTCATATAGGTCCCAGCTGATGAGAACTGGATCCTCCTGACTAATTCAGGGACTAGGAGAGGATATTTGGGAGGGGGGGCAATGAAACACGGAGTTTCCCAGAACATTCCCAATGTGCTGCTTAATGACAAACACTTTCCTAGTGTGAAGAAACCTGTCAAATTTCTATGAAATGTCTTAAATCTCCGAGGCAATCGAGAGGGGTCTTTATGGTACATTGGATGTAGTATATTATTTGGAATTCCCCCGCCTGACTGGACACCCACCACGCAGTGTGGCAGATTGTTCAATTAGCTGAGACCAGAGGCTGGTTTACGAGCAACCTCCACCCAGACAGCCAGTGTTTTATTGCCCAAATCAGACCCTAATCTAGTCCCCATCAGCAAGCCCCGCCAGAAGCCCCCATAAATGGTTAAGCCCACCCCCTTCACTTGCCGAGTTAAGCTCCTTATGTTCTGTGACCCTGAGAGACGGATAGTACCACGGGCCATAAGGCTACTCATTGATGAGGACCGAGTGGCTCCCATGCTGAATGCTTGTCAGGATCGTTAAAGTCAGCCTGCAAAATTCTTTATAACAGTTTCAAACTGAAACGCGTTTCAACACAAATATATCTGTAACAGTTTTATACCAGTTTTTCTACTCTGTAAACAGAACCAGACCTGGGACTTGATGTCCAGTTCAGTATCTGCTGGTCTTGGGCCTTTGTGGAAAACTGCTGAAAGCTCAATACGGCAATGAGCCGTTATGGTCACATGGTCATTGTCGTCTGAGCTCGGCCTCAATCCAAGGCACAGAACCAGACATTCAATCATGCCATTACCTTCAAGAAGAAAAACATTTCCTGGCAACAGGCACCCTACCTTATTTGACCCCAGAAAGAAAAAAAAACAACAATTCACAAACACAGTCCCTAAAATAAATATTAACAGTTGAGAGCACTTTAAAGATTGAGCTCCACGTAAATACAGATTTGTGGGGCAGACTGGTGTGCCGGAAAGAACCATGCTTGGTCAAACTGAGAGCAGAGGAAACTTGTTTACGTTTTGGCTAAATAACATCCAGTTCCTCTCACAAGCCTGGCACTAGCAGCATAAAGAAGTCACCTATAACCATGAAACAAAAGTAAACAAGGGAACAAGAATGTAAGAGGGAAGGGAAGCATGCCGCTGAGCGCCAGAGGAACAGAACTGTCCAGGATGCAACAGTAAGCTTAGCACGAACTAGCCTCCAAGCAGAACGACACCTCTGTTCACACAACATGGCCCTCTAATGCTGCATCTGCTGCTTATCGAGCACAAGGTTTCGGAGCATTCAGAACCTCTCTTGGAGATATATGCTGAGCTTTCCAGAAGACAGTAAGACTCTCTGGCCTTTACATGCGCTTGTAAGAGTAGCTTTTTTTAAAACACCGTACTACCATGGATTGCTACGGAATGTTACCTTCAAGTTTAAGGTAGGCTGAGCCCACCCCCAGCACATAAATCAGCACCCTCAGTATACGGTTTCTCAGTAACAGCTATTCAGCCTTCATTAACATACAGCATGATGTATCCCATAATTCCCCGAGGCATGCAGTGCCAGCCAGATTCATGCACAGATGGAACATAGATATCTATTTGTTTCAGTACCTGAGTATCATTTTTTTTTATCTTTACCCTGGTATTCATCCCTTAATGAGACAGTCACCGCTATATTGGATTTGTCTCCGTGGCTGACGCACACAGCTGCTGGGTCATTCACGATGTAAAGACACGTATCTTGTCCTCGCTACTCGTCCATCACATTTACAGACACGAAGCGGCACGACCCTGTGTCCAGCTATTATGCAGAGACTACAGCTAAGGAAGACATTTACCCAGAAACGAATATCCATCAGCACTTGGAGAGCAGCACCTTCGCAGCCGAGAGACTTTGTGATTGACCAGAATGAGGCGTGCGGTTAATAATCTGCATGATTAATGGACTCATCAGTTCAGGTGGGTGAATGGTATCCCTTCGAGTCGTAATTACAGCGTGACCACCACCCTGTGCGTTTCGGGGGGATCTGTCAGTTCATATCCATGACCAGTCTTGTAATTGGATGTTTGGGTTCCCTGGCTAATGGCTGCTTCGACTGTGGGAGATGAACGAACCAATCACAAACCAAAATAAATAAATATATAAATAACAGAATTGAGGAGGCATATTATGAAAAAGCCTATGCCGGTGTATTGAAATACACCTGATAAAGGCATGCATATCTCGGTGCTATATATCCCGGAGTAGGATATCCTGGTGTAGAATATCTCAGTGTTGAATATCCAGGTGTAGAACATCTCTGTGTTGAATATCCAGGTATAGGATATCCCGGTCTTGAATATCCAGGTGTAGAATATCTCAATGTTGAATATCCTGGTGTAGAATATCTAGGTGTTGAATATCTCTGTGTTGAATATCCAGGTGTTGAATATCTCGGTATTGTATAAACCCCAACAGGACAAACCCGTAAGGAGGCATCTGCTCCTGAGATCACCGAACACCAAAGTCAATGTTGGGCCTTCCATATACTGGATCCAGACTTACTCATAAGACTTATTGAGAGCCCAGCCTCCGGTATCCAGGTCAACAAAGCCAAACACGCTCAGCTGTAACCAGCAGAAGGTCAAACATTGCTGTTTTCGGCAACATCTTAATTTTTACGCTTACATGCATGCAACTATTTTTATCGCTTACTCCAAGAGTCATTGACTGCATGCCCGACCAGTGCTCACTGCGCTGTCCTCACGTAAAAAGAGAAAACGCATTTTACCAAAGAAAGAGTAAATTATATATACCTAACATCTGTTCTGACGTTTAGATTCAGTCTTTAGCAGTTTAACAGTGATGGGGAATCAGACCAAACTGTGTGTGACAGACATGCAGTAAGTCATGGATTGGACGTACAGCTTCCATTTAGACAATA